>JANIJI010000003.1:6692500-6837500 GCA_024500535.1 Leptonema lineaticorne | reverse complement strand
GGTTTTTTTTCCCTTATTTAGATCAAATATTTTTTTATTCCATTTTTGTATAGTAATATTTTCTATTCCATTTTGTATTATGAATAATTTTTTTACTCCATTTTGTATTTATATTCCAATATATAATCCTTTTATATTGATTGCAATTTTCTAATTCAAATAAACGTTTAAAATAAAAATTTTCTAAAATTAACAAGTTTACAAGCAAAATTTACAAGTCTTAGAGATTGATTATTTTACACACATATTAAAAAATTTCAAAGTTTGATATATTAACTGATAAATATTGATAAATACCTATTTATAATTTATATAAATTCTGAAAATATATAAAAATAAAATATTAACTCGTAATCGTTACAAAATGAAACATAAAATTAGTTTATGTCGGCTACAAAAGAACACGCACACTCTCCATTATTGCGCATTATAAATGAGAAATTGCTCGAATTTAAGATCGCTACGGCCAAGTTATTGTTTGCATTTCATTTGCTGTCGACGGCCGACAATATTAATATTTGAATTAATACTCGAAAAGTCGGAAAAACGCGCGCACATTCGGGAAAATTCTCATGGAAAACGCAAAAATATCCCGGCGCACTCGGCGAGAAGAGCCTCTGTAAATATTTACCTTTACATACTATTTATACAAAATGTTAAGTATTATAATAACGATACTGCAGGTAGTAGCTATATGCATAAATATATATATATATACATATAAAATCTTTATTTATATGTATGTGAGTATATGTACCAAATATAATATATATATAGCATTCAGTATTTTTTTTAATCGTTTTCATATCAATTAAATCAAATGGTTAAGGTATATTTTTATTAAAAAATAGTGAAAAATTAAGTTAAAAAATCACGAAAATCAAATAAATAAATTTATATGAAGAATATAGGCTATAAATTTCTTGTGAAAAACTGAAATTTCTTTTAATACTTTCTTTGATATATCAAAATATATATATGTCCATAAAAATATTAAAAAATATTATACTCGTAATAGTTAACTTTATGGTGTTTCATATTAAAATAAATAAAACTTAAAATAAACGGGAAAACTATTTTTATTTTTTTATTAAGAGTGTATTATAAGGCGTGAGGGTGAAAAAAAAACGGACGCTGTATGTAGCTGGAAAAACAACGATATAAAAGCGAAAAAAAAATACATAAAAATAAAATAAATACGGAAAAAATATCGATGACAGAAAAAAAATTCGAATCATCAACGAAGGAAATGTTTGCTTATGGATAAAATCGTCTGTGAGGAAAAGTGTACGGGAAGAAAACAGGCGCCAAAGAATGAGGGGAAAAATTCTGAGAATTTTCCAATAATAATCTGTAGTGCCAAAAATTTACCAGAGATCATACATAAATATACACAATTCTATTTTAGTATATATATATATATGTGTGTGTGTGTGTGTGTGTGTGTGTGTGTGTGTACGCACAAAACATTCCATGACTACAGTAGGGTGTGTTCTGAATAATAAACAAAAAACCATTGCATACTCACATAAGTACTATATAAAAAATTTTATCTGGAAAATTCGAATGGAAAACCAATGTATTATATATAATAATATTATTTAAATTGAGAAAATTTTGAAATAACTTTTTTGAAATATTTTAATTAAATTTCATGATAAAACTGTGACTTCCATTCTTAAATTTTATTCAATAAAAATTATATTTTTCACTTTAAATAAATATGATATATACTAATTTATTTCATTTTAATATAAATTTACTAACATTAAAATAAAAATATCATTTGACATTTAAACATAAACCCCATAATATAAATCAGCAAATTTTCAAAATTCAACCCTATTCAGGTAAGTATAAAAAACGATTATTACCGTAATATAAAAACGCCGTAATAATTCTCATTTTTTCTTATCTATATGAATTTTTTCAGTGCTTTATTATGATAAAATATAAAAATAAAAAATGACCATTGTCAAAAATCTCTTATTATAAAATAAACGGTCATATATAATACTATATCTATAAGCGACTTCTATTATCATATTTTACTGAATGGTTTTAATATTAAAATATATCCAAAAAAAAAAAAAAACTCAGCATAAGCGTAACAATAATAATAATACACATTTATATGTGTCTCTTTATGATAAAATCTTAACGTAATCACGATCCGATGTTATATAAAATGTTTTACTTAGGTTTTGTTTTTTCTTCAAGGATTTTCTATTAATAGTCGAAATTCTAATAAAATACCTTCGCTAAAAATATACATTATTGAAAATGGTGCCGATCGATTTTCTTCAAAAAAAAAATATAAGTATATACGATATGTACTTGTTTTCACGTAATTTAGAAATAATATTATTCGCATATTTCTATGCAAATATAACTAAATATATTTTTATAAGAATATTTAAATATCAATATAAATACATTGATGTATATATATATATATATATATATATATATATATATATATATATATATATATATACAAGAATATTTAAACTTAAATATTAATTCATTTTTATACTTAAGCAATGTGAACATAACCATCGTATAGATGTTTTCGAATCATAGACAAACCATTTAGATTTAGAGCAAATTGCAAAAAAAGCTTCTAAACAGTTTTTTTTTCATATCAAAAAAGAAAATTGCGAACCTAGAAAGGAGATTTTTATCAAAATTACCGATTAACCGGTGTGGACTTTTCGAGTCACGCTATCCATTCATTGATCAACCAGAATCACTTTGAAAAATATACCGTACTTATATTATATAAAACCTACCATATACATACGTGTATGTGTGTGTGTGTGATTTCAATTCAGTATGCATTAATTAAAATTAATCGACCGCTTTATAATTTTGCAAATTTACTCATTATGCAGTAAATTAATATGTCGCACGACATTTTTCGTGTTAAAACCCCAAAAAAAAATATTAATAAGTTAAAGCATTTTATATAATTAGCAAGTGTTGAAAAATAATTAATTTATTAATTATCATTATTATTATTTATATTTTAAACTTAATTGTTAAAATAAAATCCAATATCAATATAATATGGATTTTTTATATATTTAATTGATTTTATGACTTTCACCACAAATCTATTTCTGTTAATCGAACGGTGAATATCATACAATATTCAATATTTCGTTCTAAATAAAGACTTATTCGATTATTTATTGATTACTATTTTACATTTAATAGATAGTAATAAATATATCCTATATGACCAATATATACAAATTATATTATAAAGTTTGTACAAAACTTTTTATAAATATTGATATATATATATATATATATATATATATATATATATATACATATATATATATATATATATATATATATATATATATATAATATTTTCTTCTTTATAATTTGATTTCGATTTGAAAAAAATATTCCACTCTTTTGATACGTGTTATATATAATACGTATATCGTAGAATTTTCATTGCATATTCATGAAAATATAAAGGAAACATAATAAATACAGCCACTTTTCACAAAAAAATAATAATAATAAAAAATAAACAAAAATGAAAAATAGAAATTATATACGCTCCTCATTAATTATTATTTTTACAAGTCGCGCACGCGAAAACTTTTTTAAAAAAAAAACATAAAACGACCATTTGTAACCGAACGGGCGCAATAAATAAAACAGTTTTTTTGAAAACAATCTGAAAAAAAAATGTGCATACTTAATTTATATAATATAACGGGTATTGCGTGCCGATATTGACGACGTTTGTCCGTTGATATGTTTGTGTGTACTTTTTAAAATGTGACGCTTTTGTATGCGACAATCGACCCAATTAAGCAATACGTTTGATTTATTGATATTGCAAATGAATTATGCGGACGCGAATTATTCGTTTCGGTACGGTTAAAATTATTTGCAAAAATACAGTGCTGTAATTATTTAAAAATATGTATTATTGTTTTATTGATATTTGTATTTATTGGAATTAAAAGCGATTTCAGTATTATTATGGAAATGAAGACGTTTGCAGTGATTTATAATGTTCGCTCTATATAACATAAATATATATGAAAAGTTCGCGTCTTTTTCATTTGAATAAAATTTATTTATTATTCTAAATATCTTCATAAATATAAAATTATAAAATAAATAATTAATATTATAAAAGCAAATAATAAATTTAATCGGATTAATATAATTCTAGCAACACAAATTTCTCAAATTCGTGACATGTCAAGAATATTTCATTAACGTAACTATCGTTGTTCAAATTCAACTCCATATTACATAATTTACTGTTTATTTTTAATTAAACAATATTTAAATTAAAATTCTAATATCAAATAAGTGCGAATTTTTTTATGAATGTTTAAATATTTTCAACGATTCTTATCATGCATCCGGTTTCAAACCAATTACCGCTTAATATGAAAATTAATAATTGCAAATTAGTTGTGAGTTTCAGTGAAATTTCGAAGTTCAAAGTTTAACTCTCAAATAAAGTTCAAGTTTAACCCTGAGATTATGGATGAATATTTGACCGCTTTAAATGGATAATTCTGAGTCAGGTTTCCGTTTATGATTCTAATTATATTTTAAATACGTTATGTAGCTCTCAAATAATATATTTTAGCATGCGTATTTATTTTTTTTATATATTAATATATTTTTTTAAAATTGTCGCAAATTCATTGTCTATAAAATTGACTCGTTAATTTCACAGAAAATCGTATTTTATATATTAATTAGTATATACAAATTTATTGTTTCATGTTTGACTTTTCTAATTCAAATTATATATAATCAATTAATGTTTTTTATCTATTCGAGATACCAGCTCTATATGCAATTTCTAAAGATATTTATTTCTTTGTAAAAAATATTTTAAATTAAAATATCCATACTTTAATTACAACTAATACGATAAACAATATATTGCTGTTCCTAAAATAAATAACACGAACACCTTACAATATCAACCCCTTAAATATGAAGCCATAACGATCATCAAATGCAAAATATTTTTAAGGGCGTACTAAGTGATTATATTAAGAGTAAAAGGGCGAATTGTCACCCTAGGGCGACACGTCTGAATGGTCTCATTACGCAAAATTACACATTTTCCTCATTTTCACGTTTTTCGTCGACGACCTCGATTATTTTCATTATTATTATTTTTTATACATATATATTTCGTTATATATTTTTTTTTCTTGTCATTATTATTATTAGCGCGCGTTTTATTTTTATGTGTCAACCCGACATAATGGGCTAATCAGCGTAATTGCCTACGGCGCGTTATAACGAATGCGAAGAAATCCCGCGAGAACTTCTCATATAACGACCTCGTTATACGAAAAGCTCCGCGCAGTCGTTAAGTCGCAAAATTCACCATTTAAAACGGAAGAAAACGAGCGCGTAAAGCTCGCAAAAGAATAAATAACAACTAGCGAATAAATATTTAACAGTATATTTACTCGAGATCTTTAGAGAGCTTTCAAAAAAAAAATACTCCGTCCTTATTTTTCATTGACGGAAGTCGTTTTTCTTTTCTATATTATTGTTGTTTTAATTAATTGCGAAAAAAATATAAAATATCTCACAGAAAAATTTTTTTAATATATAACAGCTATTCTCAATCTTTTCATAAACATTAGATATTAATAAAATATTATCACTACATTCATTATAATTACTAAATATTGCTTCATATTATATTTAATAATTTGTTGTATATGAAATATATGCAAATATATATGCTATACGTACATATATATTTGCATATTATATTAATGACTTTCTAACTATAATATATTTTATATATCGTTCACAATAAATATGTACTTGAAAAATATATAATAAAAATAATCTTGAATACAAGCATTTATATATAGAATTCGAAATTTATATCTATAGAACGTTATCAAACACAACAGAACATCCATATGGACATCACTATACAACAAAACAACATTATCACAGTTGATTCAGGTGCGTTTTTCATTCCAGATAACATCTATAAAGAAATCATAAATCAAGCAAATATTATGATTTGTATAACGTGACGCTAAATATTATTTCTAGTCGGTTTTGTCTCAAGAGTGTGGACGGCGCTTAACAGCGCGGCATTACGGGCGTGCTAAAACGTCGTTTTTCCATAACTTTTCCCGTTAATATTATATAACGTTGGTGGAAAAGAGGAAAATTACACGTGCCCTATCGCAATTTTGCATCTTCGAAAATTGAGATTCGAAAAAAGGGCGCCGTTGTAAAAGGCGAGACGGCAACATAAAACATGCAAACGCTAATTTATCGTAAACTATTTGGTTGATATTAAGTTTTTATTATATATATACCATATATATATATATATATATATATATATATATATATATATATATATCATTTGATTTATGATTAATAAAAGGAATGTGTTAGAAAAGTAGTATCGTGCAATCTCGTTTTGAATAAATTTAGAACAAAAAATTCGTTTAGATATATTATTTCTATAATTTATATAAATCGTATTAATATTCGCTTTTAAATATTTTTGCTTTATTTTTTTACTTTTCATGAAACTAAGTAATTTTAATTAACTGATTATTTTTAAATTATTAAAAAAAATAAAATAAAAATGATAATTTACTATAAAACATACTAATACTAAACAAATATTTAAATTGATATTAAAAAATTTCAATTGACGTGAACAAATCTATTACTAATCATCAATCAAGATTTCTTTGATTAGTATTTAATTTTTTTTTTAATAATACCATAAAAGTCTTATCACATGAAATGTTAGAATGTGTTTATGAATTTCAATTGCATATACGATAGTCAATCAGAAGCTTATTGCTTTATTAAAAGTAAAACTACATATAAATTCGTATATCATATATGCATATAAAAAATATTATAAATTATCAAATATGTTTAATAAAAACAATCACGAATGTAATTTAAATTAAAATTATTATTTTTATGGATATTTTAAATTTCAAAGAATTATAGTATGGAGAATATAATATATAAATATTTTATTTTGTAATAGTGATACACATATTACTACTACTCATATTAAGACGCATTTAAAGTATAAATTTTATTAATAGTCAGGCATATAAAAATAATATGCATTCATAGACATATACCATATAATTTCAAGCTGAAAAAAATATCAGCGATAAATTATTAATTATATTAATAATGTATTATTCACTTTTTACCGTTGACATAATATCGATTTTAGTTCCGCGAAGACTGCAACGCAGTCCTTGACCCATCTTTGTACAATTTTTAAGATTGCATTCCCGGTTTATTTATTTATTTTAACCGTACAAATCCGAGATGATTTTTTCTATATTTTTTTCGAAAATTCTTGTCGAATTTTTCCGCCGAAAATTTCCCAGTTCGTTTAGAACAAGGCGTGGTGAAGGAAAAAAGGAGAAAAATCGGGTCAAGGACGAACGTATATTCCTTACATTGCGTACGTGCGACGTTTCTTGTTTTTCCCACAGTAATATTCTTAAATATATGTAATCGATATAAATAATTATACTATTTATTATATATTCACATAAGTAAATTTGATATAAATTGATGAATAGCAATATATTTAAATATTTCTCTTATTGTGCTATCAAAATATATAAAACATAATAAAAGTATATTTCAGAAAATACATATGAATTTAAAATATTATTATAACTTAGAAATGTATTTTAAATATAAAATCTTTAGACAAAATAAAAAAATCAGAACTACATATAATAATCAAAATCATAAAATATAATAGGAAATATTTTTAAGTGATATGAATTAGAATATTCACATTAAAATTATCGGTTAATATAAATTAAAATAATTATAAAAATATATAGCAATGTTTAAAGCGATCTATTTACTATTCACCTTATTCAGATGTAATTGATAATAATAATAATAACAATTGAAGTTAACTGACCTATGAGTTAAATCTCAGATAAAACAATTAGTTCAATTATTAAGATGGTATTAATTATAAAGAAAAAAACAAGAAGTGAAAAATATAAAATCTGAAATTCGAGAAAGAAATTTAGATATATATTATTTAATATTATATCTATATTTATATTGAATTTTAACGTAAGAGAATTTTCATATATTTTAACGTATATTTAGAATGTTTTTTATCTAGATTAATATATATATATATATATATATATATATATATATATATATATATATATTGAATACTTTGTATTACAATTCTTAAAACAAATGTATTGAAATATTCAAACATTGTTTAAAATAAAACAGTATCGATTCGCGTTCGAAATTTTCCGCATAATTAGGGAGTGTCTATTAGTATTACCCCAAATATATACAATACAATCATATATATGTATATATATATATATATATATATATATATATATATATATATATATATATATATATATAATTATATTTAAAATAATATAATTTTATATATAAACTTAAATATATATTTCTGTATATGAAGAAAAAAAAATGAGTACATGCGTGTAGTACTAAATGAGACACTTGTCGATTTGATAGTAAAAGTCATACACGTATGACCTCCCTTAGAAGAAAATACACCCTTCTATCGAGATTTAAATGTATGATTCGTTGCAAACTTACCGAGCAGACAACAACAACGTTTAATAAATTAACAGAAAAAAAAATCACACGTCACTAATATATTTTTTAAATTTATATATATACATATATGAAATTTATAGATTTACACATTAAAAAATGTGGTTATATATGTATATAATAGATAAAAAGTAGATGAAAAAAAAAACGACACTCGCGTCGCAACCGCGGTTCGATACCTGGTACTGGCGCAGTTCGTGCACTGTTCGTTTGTTTTATTTACTTTCGAATTCTGTTATCGAACGTTAAAACGAAGCACTGTTTTATTACGTAATACATATATATGCATATATGTAAATATATAATTTTTATGTGATAATATATTTTTTTGTTAATATAATTGTTTTTTTTTTGTATATCGGGGGGCACGTTTAACGGGTGGTGTCTTTTCGGCGTCTTGTGCGCGAGTGCGGCGCCCGGACGGCGGCGCATCGATCCGCCCTGCGCAGCTCTGAATCCCCTCACTATCGACTTGTGGGCGGCAGACGACACCCATTTTTCCCACATTCAGCCCCATTCTCCCATCGGCCCCGCGTATCCTTCAGTGCCAAAGGTTTTGATACAAGGATAAGGGCGTTTGGTGGTTTTTTTTTCTGTAAAGCCGAATAGCCCGCGGATGAATCCTATTCGATTTTTACGGAGGGATACCCTCACGCTTTGACGCTTCGTGATATGTGATTATAAACGTCATGGTTGTGATGTCATCATCGGATATTTTTCGATATATATATATATATATATATATATATATATATATATATATATATATATATATATATATATATATATGGGGTCAAAGTGGACGATGGAGAATGTTTACGTTTCATCGGTTCCAATATTCAAAAAGACATTATAAAGATACTTCACAACTGAAATATTTTGTTTTATCGTTTAACAATATATATATATATATATATATATATATATATATATATATATATATATATATATATTAACATGATATCATCGTCAGTTATATGCGGATGTCATAAAATACTTTTTCAACTATATTTAGTATACAAGCATGTCATAAATAGCAACACTTTTAATTTAAAAAAGTATATCTTATATAAAAAAATGATATGATAAAGAAAAATTACAAATATTTTGGTATTTTGATATTATTCCCTAATTAACATCCCTAGAATTAAGAAAAATAACATAAATTTCTAGAAATTATATTTTATAAGACAACACGGAATCCTTTGATAACTGATATTTGATTATGACATTTATAAAAAACGAGTAAATATTTCATAATCGAAGTATAATTCGATTTTTAAAAGTGCATAAAAGTCAAATATTTCCACTGGAAAAATTTATTTCGAATAAACTTGGCAACGATGAAAAGCTTGATGAAAAATATTTTCATTCCACCGGTTTAAAAATTCAAAAGGACATAATAGAATCAATTTTCAATAGAAACACTATTAATATCGGCAATGTTAAAAATTTAAAAATGGATGAAATAAAATATTTACTACAATTCTATATATTGACTTTAAAATTTCATTTCGTTGATCAGCTATATATTATATAATTATATATATCAAAATTTTATTTTAAAATGTTAAGAATGAAATTGGATACTATAAATACGATTATATATCGATTTCTATCTTCAACATTAAATCTGATGAAATTTCATGTTCATTTTACGATCCAATCTCACCCTAAACACATTTTCAAAGCATTACCACAAAATAAAACGCACTTTCGCCGCCGACTTAATTCAACCTTCTTTTATTTTTTTATTAAATAATAAAACGAATTTTACCCCGAACTGTTTCACGTATTATCCTACGACTCGTAAACAAGGTATACGAGAATAAAGTATATTACCTGCCAAAAAAAAATTGTATAAAAAAAGGAATATTGCAACGAGAGAAAACAAAATAATAACCACGAGAGAAAAACGCGTACATACACACGAAGGAGAGGAGAAAAATACATGTGTAACAATATAGAATATTTCGTTTGGGGTTACTTTTAAAAAATTGGTCTACGTATCTCGCAATCCACCCTCTGAAAATATAATATATGAGGCCGTGAGAGACCGAAAGACTTCAGTTCGCCCTGTACAAATATTTGAGTTACAATAAAACATACACACATCCATTATGGATATGTAAATATACGGCTCTACAATTTTTCTTTTGAATCTCACGGGGATAGAATATATTGTATTTTTATAAGATCTAATGGTGAACTATAAACTAGACTATTTTTAACGACTTGCATATTAATCATTTTTATATTTGAAAATTGGTATGTTAATTTCCTTGTAACAAAAATACTAAACCTATATTTTCCTTAAAATACCAAATAAATGTTCTATTAAAGTGCCGTATTACAAATGTATGCCCAGTTTAACATTTATCATGCAATAGATTCGTTGGTGACGAGATTTTCCAACAATATTCGCTAGAATAAACACATCAGACGCGATAAACGGTGAATTATTCCAATTGTAATTATGCAAATATAAAAAACGATCGCCCTCCCGATTTAGTACCTATCCTGATTTAAAATTTAAAACGAACGTCCCTTCTTTTTTTTTAATTAATTAAAATTCCCTTTGTGCAAACGAATTAGCTATTTCGCCGCGAAAATCACCCTTCCGGTTAAAAACCGCAACGTTACACAGATAGCGAAGGGAATGCCGTTGAATTACCGAAACATAGATCCTTTGTCTTCGCAAATGCGAAGGATGAGAGAAAAAAATTTGAGAGCTTTTTGATTTCTTCGGTCTTTGAACCGAATCTAATTTCACCGTAAGGCAAAAGTTATTCGGTATCGCGATTCAGTTAATGCATATAGCAGTCCATTTTTAATCTCGTTTCGGGATCAAAAATGAAGGAGGAATAGTATTTTATTTATATAATTCGGTTTTATAATCCGCAAAATGCGTTCGAAATTGAATTCTTCAATTTATATTTGTAGGGCAGGGTTGTTCAAGCCGTTTATCTATATCTAAAGGTTTAAATATTTTTGCTTTGTATATATTAATATTTTTCTACTGAAATAAACACCCTTATCAACAATAAATCACATTTTCAATATTTTTATATAAAAAATATATAAATTTGTATAATGTATCATTTTAAAACGTCTAACATATTATTACCGAAATAGTGATTAACATAATTGATTAAATTGAACGGTGTTTTTTGTATAAATAGAAAATAGACAAACTATTATATAAAAAAAATATATTTCGTATTAATCACTGGTAGTTCACTATTTCTATTCCTGAAATTTTTCAATATATTATTATATTGTTACAAACCTATATATAATCCATTTTATATAATCATATTGCGTTTTTACTCACGTTGCTTAATTGAAAATAAAATAATATTAAAATATTTTACATAACATATGCATGTTTTTTTAGTATGATATTTTTATATATCCATAACTATGCAAAAAAAAAATTCACCACTCTTTTCATCTCAATATGATTAAACTATGTATTTATCATTCCCCTATCTTTTATATTCAGAGCACAGTTTGATATCGGTTACCGGTAATATCCGATTAATTCAACATATACACTTCCTTTAGTATGACCTAATTTTTATAAAATATAGCTCCCCCCTCCCCATAACTTCCGCTACCCTGATGTTGCATATTCGCGTAATAAATTACTCCCGTGTGTCCGCGCGTGAAATTTATTAGTAAACAAAAGGAATCATTATTGGTCCCAGCACGCAATTGTGGAAAAACGCGTAAAACACAAATTCCCGCCTCGTTACTCTCGAAAATAAATAAATAAACGAACAAACCTGCGAAACGAGAGCCGCGAGGCGCTCGACATTTTCCCGAGGCGCGTTGAATATTTGATTTCATTTTTCCGAAAACTATGTGCTTTGCTCTGTACGTTAAAATTTTCACGCATCATACAGAAAATTAATGGAAATCATAAACGTTAAATGCTTATACTGCTCTCTGGGCAAAAGGTACGGTTATCGTTTTAATCAGATCTTCAAATTATGATTTTATATCTGATCTTTTATATAACAAAACACCCATTTAAACCTATTATACAATATATGCTACATTTTATTTTGATGTTTTATTATTCATAATACATGATATGTCAAAAAAATATCATCTTTTCTATTTTATTGGAATATAATACAAATTTGAATCGAATTAGACGATCGATTTGCCTATGAATACATTTCAAAGCTGACTAAACACCCTTGAAACTTAATATTGTATTTCTCAATATGTTTTTTTAACCCTAAGAGTTTCGATTTCGACGTGCAACAAAACCATCAGACCGCGAACACAGTTGTTAATCATGACAATATAAAAGCAATTGACTACCGAGCAAGAAACCGGAAGCAATCCTGTCTTGAGGTTGAAAAATTAACTTCCACGGTTAATAAGCAACGCGTTAAACCTTTGACATTTATATGTTTGAGCAAAAAAAATAGCGCTTGCATTTCAACCGTTGCCAAAGCGTAGAACGAACAAAAAAATCGAGGGTATGTCACGAAGTCGTATGATAGGTGACTATCGATTTCTATCTACGACCGTTTCCATATTTTTTTTCCTTTAATTATAACTTCTGTGTTAATTCTAGCGTGGTTCTCCGACGAAAACTTTCCTTAATTAGTATAACTTTTAGTAGTGGCAAATAGCTTATCCTTATCTCTTATCCCGGTTTTGGATCTAATGGTGCGCCATGTGTGTTGGCTCGGCAAAAAGGCGTGACATTACCAGTATTAGAAAGAAAAAAAATAGACGATAATAATCGATGAAAAGTTCGTTTTTCTTGTTTGTACATTGAACTACGAAGTTTTTGACAAAAAAAATGTTTAAGCAAAAAATATATGACGTCAAAGAGCGAAATCTAACCGAAGCGTAGCAATTTCGTTAAAATCAATTTACTTTGATTTAAAAGCCAAGTGCTTCTGGCAAAATACTGAAATTCTCTGTATAAATTAAGTTCATAAAAGTAATCAGGAAGTATTGAGAATATTTCATAATAATAAATTCTTTATTTAAGAAAAATTCTTAAGTCCAATTATTTAAAAAAGTCACTTTTATCTATCTGAGCTAGAAAATTTTGTCATTTACTCAGAATTTTTAATACAGACACCAGAACTTTACTGGCTAACTATTATCAACCAAATATATTTCAGAAAAAGCAAATTTGGCAGAAAATTAACCGATAAAACTTTTTAAGACGGTTGTAACTTTGTAGTCTACTTCCAATGAAATCAAACGAATAAACAATGTCTACTAAAAACGGCTATTGTAACGTATATTAAAACATTTGGTGTCATCTTGGTTAAATTCAATTAACAGGCCAACTAGGGTCATTAATCAAAAGAAGACATCAAGTTCCACGATGTGAACTTTATGGCAAGGGTAAAAGTATCACGTAACCCATTAGGACGACACTAGAGTTCCCAGGGGAACGTAGCCGATTTTAATTGTCGTCCAGTTTGTGTAGATAGAGGACATTCGATAAGAAATGAAACACTTCACCCGAGACAAATTCCTGTCACGGTGCGTAACCATGTAATAATTTTGTCGTAAAGAAATCGGTTATTAATATCCGAATGTAATAATGACGCGGTTTCCGGTAACATTTTATTTAAAAGTTCATTTCTAGAAAATGACCTTTGCTATTTCTAAAAGTTAAAATAGGGTAAATAACACAACACAGCTGTGAAGAAAGTCAAAAAGGACATCCAAATAATATAAGGTGAAAAGAAAGTAGATTTGAATAACCTCTATACAATCGATTGCGTTATATTCTTCAATAAATCATGGTAAAAAAGCTCTCGTTGGTCACATTTTTCTTTATATAGCAATAACCATATAATTGAACCATCGATATATCAACTTCTTCGCTGAATGCTGAAGCAATTTAATATGGTAAATGAATAGAAAGAAGGAAGAAAGATGTGAATTAAAAGAAAAAAATCAAAACCTTGTAATGCAATCTAATGAATTTGTATCAAAATCAGAATTTCTAATATACCATATACCAATATGAATAAATAATCGATATAGTTAGAACAATAAATTTCCACGCGAACAATATTTTATATCATACGATAAAATCTTACCCCAAATATGACAACATTAGTACAATTCAAAATTAAGCAAACATACCCTTTTTAATCTAAAATTTTCGACCTCATTAACGTTTCGCGTACAAAATTATAATCATAAATCGAGATCCTACCGTTTTTGCTTATCTCGATGCCACACGGAAACTTGAATTTTCCTCGTCGTCGAGTCCGGCATCGGAAAAATCATACGATGTCCATAATAAGGTTCGCTGCTGTCCCTTCGCACCGGAGTGCGTTGATAAGTACCGGCGCCGTTCACGCAAACCTGCAACATAAAAATAGACCACGCTGTAAATATTCAAGCACCATATTCACTACGCTCAACCCCACAAAACTGCCTATTTAAGCTTGCATAATGTAACATGAGTGCCGCTCGAAAACGCCCCTCGTCTCGATTTCAACATAATGTCGCTCTCTCAAGACGTCAATCGCGGAAAAACTCATATTTTATACATCGTAAAATTTTCATATATAGCAAGAAAAAGTAGAAAACACATTTAAATTTATACAGTAGACGTGCTCATGAGTAAAAAGGCAACAAGCTCAAAGTTATCAAACGTTTCATATTTATTATATATATGTATGTATATATATATATATATATATATATATATATATATATATATATATATATATATATATATATATATATATATATATATATATATATAAGAAAGTCCTGCTTACGCCATATTTACACGAGACTCAAATTTGCATTTTTATCCTACCGTATGAAAGGCAAAGCATTCTATAAAGCATACATAATGCTCGTTTGAGTCCCCTATCTTTGAGTACACACACTCCAGATGTAAATATTAACTTAACCACTATCGGTAACTATCGTATTACTAGTAATGCTCATAAATGGGATTATTCCGCTTGGAGTATAAAAACACCCCCGATTAATCCCAATATAAATCAACACCATACAAATTTTTAAAGTTTGAAATCGAAATAAAATTACTTTATTGTGTTAAAAATTATTACATGAATGTGTCGTATTATTGAATCGGTTAAACAGTTTAGTTAGAATTTAGGGTGTTTTTAACGGCTTCGTTAGCGATTAAGGTTAACTGTTACGTCAGGGGAGAGGTCAGAGTTAAAGTTGAGCCTTAAGTGAAAGCTAATAGAGTAAAAAATATTAGAACCACTCCATGCGTAACCTTTTCAAAATGTCTCAAATCGACCCGTAAATTAAAAGGGCACACCGCTTTGGGGGTTCTTAAAACACCACCGCCGCTTTTTACAGGGGGTTTACGACGAAATTACGCCGTCTTATATATAAATATATATATATATATATATATATATATATATATATATATATATATGTGTGTGTGTGTGCGCGTGTTTTAATCAATTTTCACTAATAAAATATAACTTTAAATTTTGATGTAAATTAATAAATTAATACGTAATATGTATGGTTGATGGATATCAAAAATAATACATATTAATACATACCTTGACATAAGCATTAATATGTCTCGTGCTACCATTATGACGTTGGAGATTACGACATCGAATAACTGAAAATAAATGAAATATATTTATATCATAAATAAAAATAACATATGTATATTAAAATATTCAAATATATGTTCAATTATTATCACTAGTTATTTTAATATAAAAAATGCGAATGTAAAATTATAAATAAAGACCAAAATTTTTAAATTTTACAAAAATCTCTGATTTTTAAATATATATATATATATATATATATATATATATATATATATATATATATATATATATATATAATTATATAAATATAATTAGCCTATCTTGCGCTCCTAAGTTAAAAAAAATATTAAAAAATTAAATAATATTTGACATTTACATTATACTCACTATGTATATTGATGTTATCGTCTTTGCACGAGATGCTCAACTCCAAAGAACCATTTGTTGTCTGATGATGGTGACGTTTCCTTGATGACCTTCTATCTTCGTTGAAGTCTTCATCTTCGGGTGAATACGTCAAACATCGTCTCGACGATCTAAATTCAGCTACCGGAGTAACAGGTTCACTGATTACATCCAAAGAATCTTCTGCATTCTTTAGAACCATACTTTCATCTTGCAAATAGCTCGAAGTTAGCACCGGACTGCTCACGCTAAGTCCGGAATCTAATCCAAAATTATTAAATACCATAGCTGGACTGGGAATACCGCATTCTAAAGTCAAACCTAACATTTTATTATTAGATAATTTTTCGCATGAATATTGACCCAACATCATGCTACTATTAGAAAAATTGTCCATTTGAAAACAGTTAGAATTCGGACTATACACAGGTAAACCCAATGATGGATAATTTGAAGATTGTCCTAAAAACACGTCATTTCTTTCAACGTTATCATTAAACGGAAATCCTGTTATAGAATTGAAGGAGTTACTGTCTAACATATTGATCTTAACTTTATTTTCCGGTGTAAAAGGACTCGGTATTCCCGTTTTAAGTGTTAAACAAGATTCTCTTTCGGAAATTTTACTCTCAATTTCATCATCACAATCATCTTTTTGATTTGCCCGCTTTCTTCTTACACATCTTTGTCGTTTTAAATTAAAATCAAAATCTTTCGGTAATGAACTATTATGAATAGGAGTAGAATCAGATATTATGCTTCTTTTTCTAGAAATTGTTGATAGCACTGAAGAATCATTAGGGCTAAATTCTACTATTTTTTCTACTACCTCATCACTTTGAGATTCTAATCTATTTTCTGGAGTTTTAACTTCTCTTTCTAACGAATCATATAATATATACGTTTTTTCTTGACTTAAATTAAATTTTTCATGAAACGGTATTATATTTAGAGCATTATTATTACTCTGCAACTCTACTAATGTGTTTTCTTTTTCTTCCAACCGTATTATTGGACAATCTCTATTGACATCATTTTTTACAGATTCATTTTTAGTAGGTATCTCACCATTTGATTTCAATGGACTTTTTTCATTTTTTGGTTTCAATCGCACTTTTCTAGCATGTTTTACTTTCTTTGTGCTTTTCAAAATATCTTCAATCATCTGTTCTAATGTTGCATCTCCCATTTTAGAATCTGAAATGGTCGATTCAGTTTTACTCAATACACTAGGTTCACTGATCATTTTGGTTTCAAGTTCCGTCGAGATTTCCTCATCTTTTAAAGTTTCCTTTTGTTCATGTTTATCATCTTCTGGAGATAATGTATTCATTTTATTAAAACACAATGAAGCTAACTTTTTAGCTAACGGAGATACTTCCGAACACAATTTTGGTTTATGTCCATTATATCTAAGCGCAGACATTGGAGATAATTTATTGAGTAGCATACTGAAATTATCCACGAAATCCATTTTTGGTTTTTTCGCAGGTAAGGTGTGGTCTTCTTCTGATAAGGAATAAGCGTTGAAATACAAAGGGTTATTAATAAACATTCTAGACCCAATCACGGGCAACGTACACAAAGACATTGTGTCATCTTTATTTCGTATATTTACAGTATCCACTTTACATGGAGAATACTCTATTTCAAAAGTTGACACAGTTGTTGGATATATCGTACTTCTAATTTCGTTAGTAGGTAATGTCGTTTCTATACATATCCTTTGAGGAGCGTTTATGGGCATAGGGTTTTCTGACTTTTCAGTTTGACTAGAATTCGATCCACTTTTAAAATCGGTATCTATTTCTACATTTTCTTCTTTCCCTTGAGGCGAAGAATCTAATTTAATTCTTCTCTTTTTTAAAAATTGTTGAGATGAATTTAAACGTTTCGACACATATGTTACAGGAGTTGTAGTTGGCGAAATGTCAGAATCCTCCAAAACATTTATAGCAGGCGAATCTTGTTCCCGTGAATAAATTGGAAGTTTAGGTGTGGACTTCACCCTCATGTCTCTTGATGAACTAGGCGTATTTGGTGTTAAATTACTAACGTCTTTAAGAGGAGAATCGAACTTTCTAATCAAAATATCTTTAGGTGGATAACAAGGAGTACATCCTGCCATATAATATAAATTTTCTTTATCTTGAAGTGACCTCTTAACTTGATTTTGACTACGTCTTCTACATGAAGGACCGCCTAAAGACCTTCTCCTTGTCGATTTAGGTTTTGTAATTCCGCCCGAATCCAGAGACAATCTAGAAGGTTGTTGAGGTTCACCTATCCTCTTGGACGACACGGCCCACTTCAACATGTTGACCGTTTCTGAAAAAAAAAAAAGCATATATATATATATATATATATATATATATATATATATATATATATATATATATATATATATATATATATATATATATATACTAATAACTATTCCGTGACCGAATCATAACCAGAGTTCGTTAATTGCCACCAACCGGAGCAGTTTTCGTTTAATTATGACCGTTCGCACGGTGGATCAGACAGGAAACGGACCGGGCTCAAAGTCAACCAGCTTATCACTGAGCTGCTAAGCGATAAACACGCTAACTTTATGTATTATAAACCCGGTATAAATGGATGGGGGAAAACACGAAACCTGACCGAATGCGAAATCAGAATTTATCCTATCTAGTAAAAGCGACAAAGATAGAATAAAAAAAAACGATGACAATCTTCTTCAATACCGTTAAAAATTAAAGCAATAAACATATTTTATTGCCTATTACTTCATTTTTATCTCTATTGAATATTGCTGTTGACCCTTTAGCTCCCTTGTAAATGAACGCCACCGTTTGAATACTATTGAATTTTTCTGTCTGTTATGCTATGTTCGAATAAAAAAAAACTAACTTCGATACGGGCACAGGTGTTTGAAATGTACTTTTTGACCGTTTGTATATTTCGTTTTATTCACATCAGAATTTATGGTACACGTATGGTTGGTTATCAACGCTTTTCGGTAATTAAACCATTAAAAATAGCCATCGAATTACGATAATAATAGTTATGTCCGTGAAAAGCTTCACGTCAGAAAACAAAAATAATGATATCGCGATGTGTCATCGAAGAATAACCAACGAGTTTAATTTGTATAGAATAAGTGATTTACTGAAATAATATTTTTTATCAGTATAAAAGGGGATATTTTAGTTTATTTCTTCCTGTGATCCAAAATATAAATTTTAAATTACTTTTTTTATTTTTTTTTCTTTTAATTAAATTATGTATATAATCTAACTCTTATTCGACCAACTATCGCAGTAAAGTAATATTAAATAAAATTTTAAATAAACGTTTAAGTATTAATTACGTCATATTTTAAAATAAAGACTCAAATGCACCACTGATCGAAAGAAAATTTAAAGGTTAGCCATAAAATTGACGACTCAAGCGTCATTTGTTTCTCTAAGTTCATATACTTATTATACATCAATATAATTATCGCGTAAAAAAAGTTCTACATCCGCTCTTTCTAATTGCATTCGACTTTTATAATATACAAATACCATTTTCATATTTCTAGAACGTGCTTCTTTATAAATCAACATTTATAACTGTTTTTTTTTTTAGATGACAGGTGTATTTTTGTAACAAGTGTGTTCCGACTTATCCAAATTGTCTTACTTTTAGTGAGCTGGCATCAAATTGATCCAGGTAAAATAAATTACATATTTATAAGTAAATAAAAACAGACGTAATTACAGTGCACAAGTGACCAATTCAAAAATAATTACAAGTATTTAAAAAAAATATGTACTTGTCGAAATTTGCTATAGATTAAGACGTATAAAGTATATCAATTATATACACGCAAACTACGGAATAATTAAATCGATAAATTTACACGTTTTATTTTAATTGAATAACTTTTTACATAATATAAATTTAATGTATGCAAGTGTTTAAATCATAATAATTAAAATTTATAAATTAAAAAATTATATACTAGCGAATATTTACATTGATTCTATTATTAAATTTTAACATGACATTATTTTATATAGAATTGATTTCCATATGAAAAAAAGACGAATGATCTTAATATTTTTTATCTAAAGAGATCATAAATGATAAAATAAAAACTTCCGATTCGTACATTATTCAAAATATATAAAGAATTTTGTGTAAAAATTTGAACAGCCCTGCAGTTTAAATTATATTAAGAAGAGACGAACAGGTGTTTTAATGACCTATGGAGTACATGTACCTGTTAACGGGGGTCGTAAAAAAACGCGTACAAACAAATAACTGGCACTCAATGGGGTGTGGCGAAGAGCACGCGTTGTGAACGGTCAGTAATTGACTTTTCTACGAAAAAAAAAAATATATATATATATATGTGTGTGTGTGTGTGTGTGTGTGTGTATGTATATTATGTACAGAATAGTTGAGAAAAAACGTTATCAGTTTATTTTTTACAAACTAGTGATATAATAGTAATAGAAATTTTAAATCAAAATGTTTCATGAGATCTCAATTTTATAAGATTTAATGATTATTAACTGATGTCGCTTGATATATTGTATTAATTTAAAATAACATTATTGTATATTGTATTAATTTAACATAACATTATTGTATATTGTAATAATTTAACATAACATAAATTTTTAACTCTTCTGACATAAATTGATTTCAATATTAACAAAAAACACTAAATAAACGTCTACAACTATTATATTTAAATGCAAAATTATAAAAAAAATCATTTTAACACATCCATTTAAAAATTGAAAAAACATTTTTAACTCGTCTTATACATGTAGCATATAATAAAAAAAAACTCCACAAAGAAATAAACAAATGTCAGTCTTTAAAGATGCGGGTAGTTTCAACCCCTATCTGATCGTTCACAGGTTAAAATCGCACCTTTCTAATCGAATAACGACACGTCAACATTATATTGCCTTCATTGCACGAAAAAAAATAAGTAAAAATACATTATTTTAATGGATATCGCTGTGAAATAATTAAAGAAAAACATATGATTTTAAATTTGTATGTGATCAAAAATTTTGAAATAGATAAATATTTATTAAACTTTCAAAATAAATTTTTCTTAATAAAAATTAAAAACCGATACTTTGTAAGTATTGAGTTCCTAAAAAAATATTAGTGAAACACTGAGAAATGACATTTTCAAACGGTTAAATATAAATGAAATTTTAATATGAAAACTTTTAGTTATAATATATATATTAATCACTGACAACAAAAGGTAAACTGATGAAAATTATCATTTATGAACACCTCGCCATTATACCATATTATATATATATATATATATGTGTGTGTGTGTGTGTGTGTGTGTAATTGTGTATCTACGTGTCGTTTGACACACAGAGTTAATTAGTATGTTTATAATAACAATATCAACATTGTCAGTTCAAACAATAGCTGACGTTTACTCTCATGTATAATGTTGAAAACAACATTGCCTAAATAAAATTTACTATAGGTTTTTACATATATATATATATATATATATATATATATATATATATATATATATATATATATATATATATTACTTTCATTATATAGATAAATATTTTAGACTTCTATAGAATATTTATAGTATAATTATAATAATACAATTAAAATGTTGCTTGTAGATATAAAAAAAAAAACAATAAAGTAAAACATTCGTTTTCATCAAATGGCAATAAAGGTGGACGCGGCAGTTCGTTAATGAAGAGGCAATGGCGAAATAATGCGCCAGGAAAACTGCTTTTCCGAGATAATCACAATTTATCGCCGTGAAAACAATCGGAAAGCTGAAAGAGAACGGAACTGAAACGAATGCTTTCGCATTTGAAAAAAAAAATTAAAAAAACTTAACTGCGAATGCTGAATTGTTTGTATTGAAATACTTGCGAATAATGGCTATGTCAGCCTGACATTTGCAATTTCCTCGGTGGTAGCAGACATAATCGATACACTGCAGATTTTCATTTTAATTTAAAATATTTTTTTTTATTATTTATAATGTTTTTAATCTTTAACATGTCGTTTACAAAATAATTTATAATATAACTACCAAATACGAAATAACTAATGGTTTATAATATAAAATATGTTTATTTATAAGCATATATTAAAAGGTTGATATTAGACTATCAAGACAGAAAAGATAAAGGTTAAATTTAAATATAACAAAATGTCCAAAAGTTATCAATGAAATGTCGATTAAGATAATGAAATACTTGAAGATCTTTAATGACAGTAATAGACTTATAGTTTATTAATTTGTTTATTTGAACAAAAAATTTTCAATTTTATTTTACTTAATAATATCTTTTCATCCGAAAGTAATACATAATAATCACAATACACGTCTCATTCATTCGTTATACGCAATAATACTAATATATATATATATATATATATATATATATATATATATATATATATATATATATATATATATATATATATATATATATATATAATAAAACCGTTGACAAATTAAATATGCCATCATTCTTTTCCCGCATACAAAGAGTTGACAGCGAAAGACACCTGTCAACAATGCATTTCAACCTTTTTAAATTTCACAAAATGAAAATAAAAATAATTAAAAATAAAAAGAACGTGGAAAACACAAAAAGGACAAAGACATTTTTCATAAATTGATCGTAGCAATTAAAACGACATTTCGTGCGAAAAGGGCACGTGTTGCACTCTTTTTTTATTTTTTGTTGTTGTTGTTGTTGTTTTTACGGACGACCTTTGAAAATAAAATTAAAAATTAATGATCTCCGACGGTTTTTAAAACATGAAAAACGTTCTTGGAATTTTTTACATATTTTCCTTTGTTTTTAATGTACGTATAAAGGGTAAAATATTTTTATTTACAGTTATAAAAATCTTTTTATAACGATATTTTATACGGCGATCTTTCTTTATGTACAATTTTAGGTTATGTTGAAGATTGCGATTATAATTTTAAATCGGACTTAAACTTAATTATAACAACTATGTTAAATCAAATTATTATTTTAATTCTTTTTACTACCAATTCGATATAAATTTACAGAAAAAACGATATTTTTTATTGACATCAACGGACTCATCACTTAATTATTTAACGTATTGTAAACTGATAATGATTTATATGCTATATTTCTATTCCAATATTTTTAAATGTGCTTTAATTTCCACCTTATTTTTTAAAATAATATGACTTAGAATTATTGATTCGGAATATAACATGATTAGACGATTTCTATGTGTTTTATATTCCAATCTTGTTCAAATAATATAAAAAAGACTTTATTTTCTATAATCCTAATCAAATATTCGTTTATTTGAGACTTACATCTTTTTTAAAAAAAATCAATTCTTTAACTAAGTATATTTCATAAATTTCTTAATCATCCATAATTATTAAAAAAAAAAACTTTTAAACATTAATATATATTTATGTAATACTAATTTAATCGCATTACTTAATCTCAAAAATGAATAAAATCATTAATTAAATAATTTAAAAGTTTCGTTATACGAAATATCTATACAATTAAATATCTAAATTTATTCAAATATTTATTATACATATGAAAGTATAATATTTCATGAAAAACCCAAAATATTCGACCAACCCTTATGGGCATTCATGTTATATATTAAATAGTTTTTTTTTAATAGCATTATATAAACGACAGCATAACCGGAAGTGAATAAGATTGATTTTTGAATTTAACCTTTCCCTCGTATATCACGATAATGACGCACGACATGAATTGACACTTATTTAAATTTCACAAAAAAAAAAAAAATAACTCTGACACTATTCGACACCGTTTCATAATTTCTAACGGGTAAAACCACCCTTAAAATATTTTCAAGCCGTTTTGTACAAAAATTTATTTATTTCAATGACTCGAGGGCAAAATTTAGGCGGAGGGAAATTTATTTTTTATTTTTAATGTAAAAATTATGCTCGATAAACGAAAGTTTTGGTGTGCACCTGTGAGTTTTGTCACGAAATCACGCTCGACGGACATAAGGTACGTGTCATAATTTCTTTATCACAATATTGACCCAATTATCGCAAATTTGCGTGGGTCACCTTTTTTAATAACCCGCCAGCCCTCGGTTTTTACGTAGAATAGAATATGCATTAAATCGTGGAAATCAGAGTTTACAACACACAATATAAGTATGTTAAAATAAATTATTAATATTTATTTTTAATGAAAAAAAGTTTTTTTTAACCAATCATACACCTTTAAATTTAATATATCTCTAAATTTATTTACATAAGCATTTTAAGTTCAATAAAGTAACTAGTAAGCCGTTTAATCTTACCTGTTTATAGTAAGTAATTTGAAAAACCGATGTAAAGTTTTTTACTAATTATCAAATTATTTTTGTGACATAAAAGAAATTTAAGCTGATTTAATTTAATAAATTAATACTTGAAAATTTCATAAAATGTGTTGAATCGATTTTAAAAAATCTATCAAAATGTAATTATATTCATTTTTATACCGATTTTATAATAAAAACATCCTTTATTTAAAAATTTTGATCACATTTTATGTTCAAAATTTATTTTAATATAGCACACTTTAAATCACTGTTTAAACCTACTCTAATTAAAAATGGATTTACAATTAAAAAATAACGACTATACAAAAGCTAAATAACAAATAATATTTACAACGTTTAATAAGATAATAAATTTAATATAATAATAACTAACATATGTATTCAATGTCAGATTTTGATTAATTCCAGATATATGAACAAACACACGAATAATAATATCCCTGATATATTCATATTATCAGAGTTTAATATCCAATATTACAACAATAATGCAAATATCAGTTCACTGAAAAAACACTCTCGCGATATATACTATACAAGGTGTATCATATTTAATGTCACGAAATTCAATCTAAAAAGATTTATTATTCACAAAAAACAAACTTCCCTTAGCAATAATTACATCGATATTTCATATCAAACGCCATTTAAAAAAACCATTTCGTATACAAATATACGTATATCGTTTTTTTCACTATTGACATATTCGACGTATATTCAATATAAACGTTAAAAGTGAATATATTTAACACCCCATAATGGCCAAACAGCCCTAATTTTGAAGCAGGTGCTCTGGAAGCAACCCTTGGCGTACTATTTCAAATGAGATTTCATTTCCAATTCAAATGTTCTAAAAGCACTTATTTGTAACCGCATTTTATTACCGCTGCCCTACCGGGGTCTCGAATAATTTATTATCAAAAAAAGTTTAATATTTCATATAAAAATATTATTTTAAATAACATCAATATAAATTACGCAGTTTTGATTACATTCACTCATTTACATTATTTACTTTTATAATATAATATATAAAAAACGAGTACTCAAGCTTCATATTTTGTTTCGAGTGATCACTTTTTATGACCACTGAAAAAAAACTTTCAAATGTAAATACGGCCTCGTATTTTCAGCTGAAAAAAAA
The DNA here is from genome assembly GCA_024500535.1 of Leptonema lineaticorne. Taxonomy (NCBI): domain Eukaryota; kingdom Metazoa; phylum Arthropoda; class Insecta; order Trichoptera; family Hydropsychidae; genus Leptonema; species Leptonema lineaticorne. The sequence goes on along the minus strand of JANIJI010000003.1, from coordinate 6,811,337 downwards.
CGAGAAAATGCGTCTTTACGCTCGTAAAGGGATTTTTTTTATAGGGCGCTCGAATAAAACTTTCGTAAAAAAGCGCACCCTAAAGTGCTGCGAAAAGAGCTCCCTTTCGGTAAATTAAAATGAAAAATACGATTGCTCTTTAGAATCGACGAGCCGACGCGATTAATATTTTTCTATTTTTTTTTCTTTTTATTATTATTTTATTTTTATTTTTATTTTTATTTTTTTTTGAAGCGGGTTTCGATTTTTCGAACACCCTGTGTCGTTTATGAATAATGGATTTCTATATTAAATTCAAGCGCTAACGACTACGCAACTTAACGTAATCTATACGTCGAATACTTTGAGAACGCTCGTATATTACACCCTTATTGCAATCGTTCTCAAACTGCATCGCGAATAATATCGATATCAATTAAAAACGTTTTTCACTTTTAAAAAAATATATTTTAAACGAAAAAAATTGTATAAATTATCTTACGAATAGTACACATTTATCTTTGTGCACTATTCATTGTACACGTATAAAAAAATGTCACTTAACTTTATCGAAGACAAAAGGTGCAAACTTCTCAACCCTGCCAATTTAAACGAGGTTTCATTTTCGCGAACGAACTCCAAAAAAATAACCCTTGCATATTTTCTTTCGCGATTTATTATTGTTTATTATTATTATTTTAAAACAACAATACTAGTAGTAATATTTTTTCTTTCACTCTCGTAAATAGATATCGTATTTAATAGGCACTTTTTCTTATTCGGGGGGGCGCAAATAAGTTTAATTATTTTCTGGTATGCACGTGCACTTTATTAGGGGTGGTTAATATAAGGTCACGCTTGTATGCAGACGTCGTTAAATTTTCATTTGTTTGTTGCAAAATACAATGTGGTCTCGACTTCGACTTCCGACGTCATTCACAATATACGTCTTTCATATAAAAATTTTAGATTAAAAATCACACTGCTACCCTGAAATATAATAAATATTACATAATAATACAATTTTATGTTATTAATATTCAACTTATTCTTACAATATACAATTAATTGTATTGCATAGATTTAATGTGTTATGTAGATAATATTTTTTGATGTAAATATATTTTTAACATACTTTGACTTTTTTATATATCGCCTTTATAAGTCAAATTCAATATTATATTTTTAATATATAAAAATGTAATTCAATTTTTGATTAAAATTAATAACACATCAATGAATTCAATTTATAAATATTACACAACTGAGACATATTTATTTTTATAATGAATAATATACTAAAGTTATTATAGATTTTAACATAATTTTGAGTTTTATGAATCCTATTTTAATTAAAATATTGATAATATCAAAAATATATTCAATATATTTTAAATAAATTTCAAGACACAAATTTTCAAGAGATTTCGCATATGCTATCAACTATACTATAATAGTCAATCTACTTTAAAATTCCATTAGTTTAAGTTTACACGCATACCATACATACATAATATAACAAGTCATTATCTACGAGGGTGGTTTTTGAAAAATTTGCATACCGACCACGACTTCGGTAACGTACGAAACTATAGACGAACATTACTGTTAATATATTCACATTTACCGGAAGAATTTTGTACAAAAACGATATTTATAACGACATAAGGAAAACGGTGCGGCTCCACACAACTTGCCCACTTTGTCAAAATCGAGCTCAAAATCGTTAAAATAAATTATCGCCGATGAATTATTCATAAGAATTATGCGATCGACGTCCTTTTTACGGTAATGTTCGTTTTGAGCACTTGTTTCCGTCGAACGAAAGAAAAATATGCCCACGAAATCCAATTTTAAATAGAAGCTTTCATTTTAAAACTTCGAATTGACGGAATTAAAAAACGGAACGAAAAATCAAGGCGAATATTTTCAAAATCGTTTTTCTCGAACGGACAGTTTGAAAATCGGTGGTCTATAAGACACGTTTTTATGTGCCGTTTATAAAATATATATTTCGCAAACACGTTGTGCTGAAACTGTTGGATTCAATTAAGTATTTTTTTCCTATTTTCGTAATAAAAAATTTATTGCTCTATAACTTTTCATTCCGATACGACCGATAGTAACTAGGACATTACACACAACTAGACCGACTGACATCCGTAGGAAATATATGTGTAAAATTGAATTGTATGATCAATGCAATTTTTATATAGTATAATTTAAAACACAATGATACAAACAAAAAAAATCATTTCTAAACAAACTATTTAAAGAAAACTTACTATCACGCCAAATTTCTACATACAATTTTAAAAACTACTTCAAACTATATCACAAAAACTAAAAAAAAAAATTTTTGGTATTTCATTTATCGATCATCATTTAGTCGAAACATACTGCGCACAATTCAAAAGATCATCGTAATCATCATATATTCATTCCACTTTATATATAAAATATAATATAACAAAAACGCAAGCATTACAGACAAACATACAAACAAACAGACACTCGACAATGATTACGACGATGATTATACGATTACGATTGTGTGTGTGTGTGTGTGTGTGCGTGTGTGTGTTCGTGTGTGCACATAGATGTGGTAGCACGTGTCATGTGTTCAACCCCACACAGTATGCATAACGAGACTGTCCCGTAAAGATCGTTGTCTATGCAAATGGTTTAACCACCGTGAACATATGCCACAGCTTTCGTTATCGACGGTTCCACGTACTTTATAAAATTGAATTTTTTAAAAATATGTTTATATTTATATTTATAAATTACGATTTTAATAAGAGCGGTGAAATTCAAAGCAGAGGTGACCGATCTATTGGCATTCCGGTATTGCATTATTTTATTCAAATGCGACAAATTATTATAGACCACATAGCAAATCACTCAATAAGTAACCAATCTGATACATACAATACGTTATAATTTAATAAATTAAGAAGGAATAAAAAATGGTTTCAACTACATATTTTTCAAATTCTTATATGACATATATGATAAAATAAAAATCTGGTTATAAATAGGGTCGTCTATATTCTGAGGCCTTGGATTAAATACCCCTAATCTAAAATGTCTATATATGTAATATAAATTTAAATTTATAGAATTAAATTTATCGTACTGTCACAATTTCACGTTTTATTAACATATTTTAATATATAGTTACACAACTTGCTATCCTACAATTTTATGAAATATAAAAATTTTGGAACTGGTAATATTTGAATGAAGATAAATATTTTTTAATGAAATAAAATAAAATACTAAATATTTAAATTAACGAATTCTAATTTATTTAACGTTTAATTAAAAAATGTTACGATTTCTATCCGATTTCAATATTAAAACAAAATATTTTCGATAAATAGAAAATTGAAAAATCGTAAATCGTCAAAATAAAATCAAATATTATATATGGACGATATGAATATCAAAGTTTAAAGATCACCGAGCACAATTCTCACAAAATACAACCTGAAATTCCCTAATAACGAACAGCACTGTCCAAAATCACCAACGCACCGTAACATTTTCCGCTGGCCATTGTCGGAACTAACAACACAATAATTCATTATTACAAAGTGTTGCGAAAAGCAACAAAAATAAAAATATATATTCAACGACCAGTGCGAAAAATGACCCCCAGAAGACACAATGCCTTCGCCATTGTCAATTGTGCGCCTTTGCACTTTTTTCTCCTCGGCGAACTTCGATATATACGCCGGTCGACATAAATCTCTCACGGGATTTCATGCCTGACAACGAATATTCCCGTTTTCGTACAATACATTCGTGCGAAACATGCGATTTTCAAAATGGGGCGCGCGTGATTCATTTTACTATAGTCTATCTATAATGCAATTTTGTCAACTTGAGAAAAGTCATCTATGATTTAACAAAAACTTCAAAAAAGAAAATATACGATTTTTTTATAGAAATTGTTTATGATTATTAAAGTTATAAAAATAAATATTTATGATTATTAATATAAATTTTATATAAAAATAACGGTTTTTTAATGTGTCTTAAATTAGAATATGTTTAACCCTTATGGTTAAAATACCAAACGTATTTCGATGGAATTTCAAAATTTAACTGCCATTTCATTGTTTAAAACCAATAATTTAAATATATTACAAGCTTTGTAAAATAAATGACATGCCAGCACGTATAAAAAAACAACTTCCCTTATTTCGTTTCCATTTATTTATTATTGCAATAAACGATCATATTGCGCGCACAAACGATAAAAAGAAGAAAATAAAAAACGCACAACGTACAATTATAGCAAATGACCAATGATTCGCATAAATTATTTCTAAAGTCACAAACAAACAATAAAAAAGAACAACAGTTGCGAAAAAACACGTAAGGCTCATGACCTCCCCCAAAAAATGTTTATAAAATACAATATATTATATTATATAGAAGTATCTTTCGATGCGGGGTACGAAAAAGGTGCGTCACGGCTGACGGATTCTAGTTTATATCTACGTGAGCGCAATATGAGCAAGGGTTGTTGTTGGCGAATTAAATAATTTCATAAAATTTAATTTCAAAGATAGCTGTCTAACATTTTTTCCCCTATTTATTCAATAAGTTTTATAGGATACATTAAACTCAGCTTTAAGATAAACAAAACAAAAAATAATATTTAAGGTCGTGATTTAAAAAATTCGTGATCATGATCTATGAATTATATAAAAAAAAATATAATAAATTCTACACGGGGAGGACAACTCTAGTATCTGTACATAAATCTTAATATGTGACTAGCATATTAATAGTTATAATTCTATACCATATTTTAAATTTTGTATTAAATTTGATTACTTTATTTTTTATTTGATTACAATACAAAAATTACAAAAATCAAATGATTATTATATTTTAAAATAAATCAAAATAAATTGAATTGGAACGAAAACAAAATTATTCCCCTTTTACATCATTTACCATTTAGCAGATTTATTTTTGCTATTAAATAACAATGAGAAAAATAAATTATTAAATAAATCTACATACTTGGCTACATTTGCACTAAACGAAAATTGAAATATAGACTAGGCAAATAATATTTTCCTATTTCATGTTTCGTTTAGCGCATAAGCATTTGATAAATAGCATATAAAAGCGAGCACACATAGAAATAAGACCAATTTTACCATTGTATCTCGAAAAATCCTAAATATCTTAAACGATGACCGCAAACCGAGACGTCTCGGCATTCGACTGAACAAATCAAACGTGAAAATGAAGTGACAACTTACAAATTAGTGTGAAAATCGCGGTTATTTTCGCGGGCACCTGGTCATTGTGTAAACTGGTTGATTCACCAACGCGGAAGAGGTTTCCCACTGGCTCAACAATGGGCGTTTCTCACCATGGGAAAGGGATTGCTGATCCCGTTTTTCTTTCTCTCTGCCCTTCTGCTTTTAGACAACAATGCTTTCTTAAAATTCAATGGTTGCGGAGAATTTAGCATCTGAATGCGGATTATTCAACTAGGAAGTTACAGACGAGCCGACAAACAATCGCCAGTTTCCGACTTACGCATACATGCATGCACAATTCTTTTCAGGCAATATTGAACAGATTTTTGTGAAATACGATAATTACGGCTAATTTCAAATATTTATTTTGGGAAACTAATAAGTAGGACAAAGGATTCAACTCAACTATGAGAACGTACTCTTAATATTACCATAATTTAGTCTATTGATATTTTTAAGGATCTAACCCTTTACTTATGTCATCAATAGAAAAAAAAAGCAGTAAAAAGATCACCACTAATGGAAGATTATTATAGAAAATATATTTATACATAATATATAAAAAATGCTTAGTATCAGAAATTTCCTATTGTCTAATTAATTAATGGAAAAAAGAACTTAATTGACGACAAAATAAAGAAAATGTTATAAATTTAAATATACAAAAGTTTTTTTGTTATTATTCAGAGTTTCAATACAATGGTTTATTCGAAACCGATGAAAACCATTGCCCTATATCGAAATATTCATTGTTCAAAGTGTCGTTACCACGTCATCGACATTCATTGATGACACATGACAACTTTTTAAATCAACACCATGGTCAAACACATGTATGAAATAACGAACCAAAAGGGTGTTGTTCCCTTTGCAAATGTGTATGCGTTGTTATCGCACGTATTTCTCAAGAGTGACACAACTCAAAATCTGATAAAATTAAAATTCATATTTTTAATTTATTTAATATTATTTATTTTAATTATTTAATAAGAATTCATTGATATTTACTACATTGTACGTCAAATTTTATAATATTAAAGTTACCAACTTTTTTTTACATATTATTAGATTTTATATATGTGCATAATAAGTGTCGGTCGATATAATACAATAAATAGTATTTATTTATATGTATTATTACAAAATGGTTTTGATTAATATTAAAAAATGTAATATCAAAACTATTCCACATTTATTAGTATGTGCAATCAATCGGTTGTTTTAATATAAGATTTTTTATACTGAAACATAGATAAATAAACTGTATATAATTTGAAAAAAGCCATAGTCCATCGAAAGCAAAATAAAATCACGATAACGTTAATGCCCGGTGAAAAATTGATTATGAGACATTTTGCAGATGTCGGGTATTGTAGCATCGCTACATCCAGAAGCGGCTCTATGAATTATTGATAACCAACGACACGTTAGTTTATTGCGCAATAAATCTGAGGACTTACGAGCGAATCCTATTGTCCGAAAAATGCCACGAGACAAACTGTGAATCTAGGATACGCACCTGGTCTGAAATTTTTGTTTGCACAGGCGCTGGTCCTTCCTTATTTTTCAATACAATAGAAATTTGCGTCAAGATAAGGCAGGGTTAAGCAATGTTCAAATCTTAAAGAATATAAATAAAATGCTTTAAATTTGGTCGATAATAACTTTAATTTATAATAAATTTAACTATAGTAATATTAATTTTTGGTTAGATACAAGATACAAGATTTTAATATGTATAGTCAAATGATTAAAATATATAATTCTTAACATTTTCTTTAAATTATAATGAAAAACACGAAATAAAAATGGTATGTGTTAACATGCAAATTTAGCATATTAGGTATATGATTAACAAATCTGAATTAATCAATGTTTGACAAACTAAAACAGTTAATTCTGATAAAAATCAACAAGAAATAATCTATGAAGCTTATATAACATTATTCTGCTACCAACTATGTGAAATATTTTTTAACGACCTTTGCAAAATTCCAAACACATTTTTATCTATTGTAATATATTATATAGTACATAACATGACTATCTCTGGACACGAATGATACTGAAAAGTACTCGAAAATTACAACAGTCACGATAACAGCTAGAACAGCTGTTGTATTGTCACACGTCGAAACATTCTTCAAATCACATATTTTAGATCAGCTGCTCTAGTTTTTCGCCGCGGCCAATGTCTATTAAATATCACTTATTTATTTTTTTCATATTTCTTACTTAGGGGGGGAAAGAAACGAATGCATGCGAAAAGCTTGACATGGGTACGAAATAATAACGTGTATGTGTGTCTGCGTGTGCAATAATGAAAAAAGGTAGTTATGTACGGTGAGCGAAATCAAGAATTGCATTAAAAAGGGAAACTGAATACCATTGAAACGGCCCTTGCAAGGTATTGTACGTTTAAAACGCGTACGCTTTTTTATTTGTCATATATTAGATTTTTATATAATGTCTAGACGTTTCATGAAATTTTTATTAGTGACATTTTCAAATTCCTTAATACATAATTTTCTATATCATTAGATGTTTTATGAAGAATAAAAATAGCAACATAGAAATGCATCATAAAACATATCAATAAATCTAACTACAAAAAAATAAGATATGCTACAAAGATCAGTAAAAATTTTCAAATTTGAATCAAATAAATAAATGCCAGAAAACCAATTATAAACTCTGATGTATTTTAATCCGATTCCAACTAAAACTAATTGTATATTATGTGATGTGAAATATTAATGAGAATTGAAACGTTAATTAACTGAAAGAAAGTAACACGGGTCAAACCGACCCGACAAGATAAATCCAAGTCGATCCTTCGGAAGGCTCTTGAGGTTTTCTTGCTGAGGTCCGTTTTATTCGAATCGAAAGCAACTTCGACCTCATAGGACCCCTTCGGGGCTTGTTACCACGGATTTATACGGTGCCGGGGACTTAGCAGTTGTCCACAAACCCATTCCCACGGGCTGAAAGGTCCCTTCGGGGTCAAAACGACCCACTTACCGCGTTACCCACTAATCAACTTGTTGCCATTGCTGCACCCTTTACTGAAAATTTTGTTAAACGCCCGCCTTTGGCTTATTTAGAATTTGATTTATTTTACAAATTTTATTTATTTAATTAAGTTTCAATTTAAGATATTCTGCAAATTTGTTAAATCATTATATGAAATTATCTCTATAATTCTATCATAATACCTTCTATTGAGCAAATCATTATAACAATAGACATCATACCGCCCATATTTAAATCATTCCAAAAATATAAAAAAGGAAAAATGCGATAAATTAAAGAATTCCAGAAAAAATCTTACACAATTCCTATAAATTTGACAACCCCCCAAGTTAACATTTGACATCCGTGACACCACACGACTATAAATCCGGTGCGAGTTTACTTTAAAATCGAATTTTTTGCGTTACACTAGTTAGAGTCGTCAATGGAACCGGTCTTGTGACAAAAGCAACCCTCAAAATTTATTAACCCATAAATCTCCAAATTTCCTATTTACTAAAGCTATTTAAACAATATATAGTGAATGCGTTGAGAACTTTTAACCGTGTACGTTTAATAAATTTTACAGTGAAAATGTTCAAATGCACTTAAAAACGTATTAAATGCTGTGTGCTAATTTACATGTAAAATAAATTCACTTAAAACCAGTGAATTTCATATATTAGTCATTTTTTATTTTTTTCCACAGATACATATTAAAATGGAAGAAATAATAATTTGAAAATTGTGACTTAAACATAAATAAGTAATGAAATTTATAAATTATATCCCTATACTTATTCATTTATCTATATAAATTTTAAACCAAATTTCAGATCTAAATCTAAATTTACAGCATTTTAAAATAATTATCTTAAAAATAGATTTGTTGTTTTATAAAAAATAATATAATATTAAAAAAAATGAAAGAGTTAACGCGTTGTTTACTTTATTCCATCGGGATATCGGGACACATCTATAAAAAATAATTCCCTGTGATTTATTAGTAATAATTCCGCTTATGACGCGGAATAAATAGTAATAAATAAATAAATGAAAGTTCGTTGAATTATTTACGTTCTGGTTTGACCGGTAAATTATTAGAAAACTATATAAAGCACAAGTCCGATCGGAACTTGTACTTATTGTACTCGACGTTAGGAAAAAAATGACAATGTTATTGTAATCAAAAGGTGTATCGTTTATGTTATACATTATTATTATTATTATTAAGTAACGAGGAAGGGTGATTTTTTTTATTTCTTCCTAACAATACTGTTCTTTTTTTAGTTCCTTCTGGGAAAATATGACCACTTTTTAACAGCGCTCAAATAAAATAAATATGGCGAAATATTTACTAGACAGATGTAATGCTTTTTTGTAAATTCATGTCGTTTCCTATTTATTTACATTTTTTTCCGTATCGTTTTTCGATTATTTTCGATGTAAAACGACGTAATAAAAATCGCAAGATTTCCATCTTATTGCTGTATAAATATGAATAATGCTGTTTATTCGTATCTATTATTATTGTCATATTATAGAAACGTAACATTAAAATTAATTTATTATACAATGCTTAATATAATTATTTTATACAAATAAATACAAATTTTATACGATAAGTTTATATTTAATAGTGTATCTATGATGAAAATACAGAAAAAAATTCTACCCGCTTCAAATGTAATTACATTATACGTCTTAGGACGAAGAAAATCTCATCCATCGTTGTCATCCCCTTTTAGAAAAAAAATTAACGATGCTTTTTTCAGTGATGAAAATCCTATGTCGATACTCGGTTTTCTTATTATTTAAAGTGCTGGATTACTGTTTTTGCGATGGAATATTATGTTTCCCATGATTTTGTCGGGTATTGTAAAATCGAGGTGATTTCACCTATCGACCCTAAATAATAATATTTTTCTATGTTGTAAATTTATTTAAAAATTTTTTAAATGTTTATAAATAGTATCCAAACTCATAATACATAATTGTCATTTAAAATTACTTTTTAATATAATTTTTTTAGGAAAAAAATATTTTAAAAGGGTAAAATTAATCTTTTTCTAATATAGGTAAAAATCACAAGGTGATGTTTATTTTGAGGCACTCTGTATAAAAAATTATTTAAAATGATAAAGAAAATTGCAAAACTTTTTTAAGTTGTTTGTATTTGCAATACAAACAACTAAATCTAAAATATAATATTTATTAGGGGTAGTATATTTATTATAACGAATTTCGATGGGAATACCAAATCAAATATAACAATAATAATAAAAATATTGAATTAATTTCAATAAAAAAAATACATAATTAAAATGACAATAGCAAAAAAATCTATGGAACTAACGTAGAACAACTTGATTATGTTATATTGAAAACGATTGAAAAAAAATTGCGAATTGTGCCAAGTCATCGAAACCCCTTCGACCCTTTGCCTATTTCGCTCACACACCCTTAACATAATAGATTTTGATCGATTCTAGACATATACGATCCAGTGCATGTCAACATATGACATGTGAATCGTAAATAGACCAAACTAGAATGACGTTTTCACTCCTAAAATCGATCTGCGCCCATTTTAAAAAACAAGTTTTCGCCCCCCTTTCACCCTACAAAAAAATTTAGAATAATATTTAAGAAAAAATACGATCGGAAAAAAAATGGCATTCAAAAACTACCCTCTCTTCCTAGATAGATTGTCTTTGACGATATATGCTTTTTCAAGAGAAAAAAAGATAATAGCGCAATAACAGTTCGCGTTCCACTACGGAAAAAATCCAGGTAGACAGATGTCTGGAAGAATATCTGGATCTTTTGCACAATTCGATTCATTATCATTTCAGACGAAGTGGAAGGAAATTCGGCAAAACGGAGAGAAAAAAAAATATACATATATATATATATATCAAACTCAGTCCATTGTCGAAAGTGAAATCGGGGCAGAATAGAAAGCCGTGGAACCCCAATATATAATAATAATAATGTACGGCAAGATTATCCTTGAATTTTTTTCGTGCGTAAGTAAATTTAGATCTTCCTCATTCATAATAACTGTAAATTTGAAGAAAAAAAGGTTTTTCTTCTCGTAAGAACGGGAGAAATTGCTCCCATTTTCGTCTATCGATCTATAATATAACAGGGTATTCCCAAGCACCGTTACACACTGGAAATTTTGTTAGTTATTATGTATTTTATATAGGAAGTTCAATTCCGACGTTCCAAAAAATCAAAATGGTTTTATCCTAATAAATTGATTGATTTACTATATTTAAAAATAATATATGACGGTTTCTAGTTGAAGTAAATATAAATATAAATATAAATATTTATAACAAATTTGTTCCATATTCTCTTTAAAAATACGTATCAAATTGCTTACATTTTTCTTAAATATATAATTCAATTTTTCATTCATATATTATAATAAAAATAAATAAACATAAGTGATAAAAATAGATCAAATGGACAGCGAAAATAAAACATAATAATGAAACCACAATAGATTCATAAATATTTTCTAGTCGTAAATCAATAAACAAATATAGAGAATTTCTCTACGAAAAGGGGGGGGGTCGATATGCGATACATTATATAAAATATGGCGCCTAGTTGTACTATATTACGTTTAGGCCATTTTTCGAGATTACGAAGAAAACTCGACCCCGAGAATCCAGAAAATAAGAGTTGAACTTTCGCACAAAATCGCGAAAAATACACCATAGTCCCTGGGGATAACGGCGAGATAACATTTTTCCAAGATTTACGACCAGCTAAAATCCCAAGTTTTCCCTAGAAAAAAATATTTCATTTTGGCCCCCTTATTGCGACCGTAAACAAGAAATTAAACCGAATTAAAACCTTTCTTATTCATTTTTTTTCAGACACTTAACCGCTCGACTTTTCATATTCAATTAGACAAAAAGCATACAAATGTTAATTTAAAACTTCCCTTTTTCTTAACCCTTTCGCGACTTTGCCAGGAAAAAAAATACGAAGAAAAAAAATAAGACTACCCGTTTACCTGCCGGCAAATAAATTTAATTTCTATAGACCCCTCTTCTACCCCCGGCGAAAATTGTTATTCTCGATTGTCGTTTTGTTCATTATTTATTACCGAGGTGAAGATATAAAAATTTCACGCACGAACGATCGCGAATCTCATTACTTTATATTTTATGCGCATTTGTTACCCCGACGTGAAGAAGTTCAAAAAAAAAATATGTATATACATACATGTGTATTCTAAAATATTCCAATACGTAATATAATATAATGTAACATAATGCACTCGGATATTTTTAACGACGCTCAATCGCGGGAGGGTTGATCGAAGTCGTTCAGGTTTAACGACGTCGCTTTAATTCTTTAATACACATTAATAGTTTTATTGGTTTTTAATGCGACTATATAATTTCATATTTATGTTTGGGGGTTCGAACCAATCTGATATGGTCAAGTGGGTCGTTAATCGTCCAACGACACAAAAAAATGTAAATGCTTTCGAGAACCAATAAAAATAACCACATGAAATTTAATTTCATTCCCAATAATATACATGGTTAAATTTTTTTATTGACATACTGTTAGTAAATTTCAATTATTTTTATTATATAGAAGAATTAACGATGCCTACTGATTACACTTTATAAAACTTTAAATATTATATATTTTCTATTTTAATTTAAGTTTAAAATGTAAAAAGATATTTTTTATGTATGATAGAATTTAATTAAAGTTAAAAATCCATATCAACATATGAAAAATAATTTTATTCTTTAATCTAAATGTGAATTTATTAAATAATTCTATTATTTAATAAATCCACAAATATTATTTAATAAAATTGACAAATCTGCGTAAAATGTAATTAAGTTTTAACAACCAATTCATCTCAAATTTATCAAATCAATCTTTCACTCCAAAAATAAAAAAAGTAATATTAAAACGCTCATCTGATTTTAAATACATATTATCAAAATTGCTTCATTAAGGTAAAACAAATCATAAAATTTTGAAAAATAAACGTAGAACTCTATCGAGTACATTCGGTTTCAGAAATTTTCATAAATTCGATAACGACTTTCATACGAGAGCTTATCGTTGACATTATCTTTGGATGGATTCCAAACTAGACTGATATGAAATTCCGATTTGATACAAATTTCTTAAATAAAAATTCAAATTGAATTCAAACTGTTTTCCACAGAGCAATTCGTATCGCGTTTGTAAAATTTAACTGTCATAAATAAGGTTGTCAATGCAAGAAATATTTTACATAAAATAAATATATATTAATAACTCTACATTAAATATATTAATATATGAGTCAACAACTTTATAGGAATGACATTTTTAAGGTCAAATTATTTTTTATAAAATAGAATCCCCGGTTCTGCACTCAATAATTATATCATTCGGACAGTTTATATATATATATATATATATATATATATATATATATATATATATATATTTGTAAAAAAATTATTGCATTGGATACAATGAATAGTTACTTGAGAACAAAATATGTATATTTTAACTGTCTGATAATAAATATTGATGATATTATTATGTAACCTTATCTCACAACCCTGCTAATGTAAAATTTTCGTAAGCGCTTCCTCGTTATTTCCTCTTTTTCATCACAGACAATCATCCTTTTGTATCGACCCGTTTGTAATATTTAACATTTTGAGTGGTAAACAAAACATTAAGGGTTATTCGCAGAAACAATGCGCTGAAGATGCGACCCCTGCCTGTGGCACACAACAGTTACAATTTCAAACAGAGAGGGAGTTTGGCATTCTTGAAAATAAAAAAAAAATATTGAAATTCCCCTGCTGTAAACGTTTTCTTCTGTCTAGTCTCCTTCCCATTCCTACTCATCTATAACCAACCGCATTTGCCTTCTATTCTATGTTGAATTGGGGATTTTTTTTTCATTTTCGTAAGGGTTCCTTAATATTTCTGAACCGATTCAATCCACCCTGGGGGTACATAATGCACGATCGCATCGTAAATTTGCTCTCGTTCGCGGTAAAGAGAAGAAGACGTACAAGACAATACTTCGGGTAACGAACCGGGAACAAGGAAGAGTGCGGATTAACATCACAATGGGGAGGCTTTTAAAATTTTCAACATGACAACGACGACGATGCAAAACTCGGAAAAGTTCTACAAATTTATGATCGTATATATAAATTAGTATGCGGGGCTTCTCGTTGAATTGTGTCATTTTACGGTTTTATAATAATGTCGTAATATCCTATCGTTTAATTATATCAAAACATGTATATGTTGCACAAATGAAATACATATATTATTATTATTATTATTATTTGTTTATTTAATATATAGTATATTTAATGACTAATATATTGTTACGTCCCCGGGGTCGGGGGTTTCTAGGATAGAAAATGATACGCTCCTATTTGTGTATATCGGTCTTACCAACGGGGTTTTATTACTGACAGGTTTACAATAATCGGCAACAAAGTACAAGAACACAGCAAGAATTATAAATAATAGAGACAATAGAATAAATACATCAATTAATAAGAATAATCAAAGATACAAACATAAATCATTAATCAGAGATACAAACACAAATCATTAAATGCCAATAGTTAGAGATACAAACATAAATCCTTAAATGCCAATAATCAGGTATACAAATAAAATATAAATCAATTACAGAGCAGTTAATAACAATAATGGACATACGTCAATTAGTAAAAGACATACATAAATGAGTTACACTAAACAAGAGCGACAAGGGATTAATTACTGGTTACCAAAACCTTAATCTCTAAACCCATATTCCATATTTGATCCACCGGATTGGAGTATAACCGCTACTCCTTCTGGAACCAGATCGTAGATATCCAACGTGAGACTTCTCGAAGAACGTCTTCCAGACACTCTTCTGGATTCGTAGAGCTCCCAGATGCCGACCAGGCCGCTCCTACACCCGATCGTCCTTCACCGTAGTCTGACGTCCTTCCTCGATCTATCCATCCGGTCCGAGCTTCACAGAGCCAAGGCTCTCACATGTGAAGTCGGGCAGGGCTTCGCCGATCCAAGACTGCTCGCAGACGAAGCTTTTTGTATACTGGTCGTACACCCGTTTTATAGGCGGCCGACCTGCAGTCCTTATCGGTTTCAGCTAATAGCGAAGTGGTAACGCCCATTAAATATGGGAAATCCCGTCTACATTATTACTTTGTGATTATTTTCGTCGCTTGGGTTTTTAGAATCCATTAGCATTGTTATCGTAATCCATCTTGTCTATCTTCTTTTACATTTACAAAGAACAGGGTTTTTCCGTATCTTATCTCTAACTTAACTAAATGCCGGTTACCTGCAGTAATTATATTTATTTCTTACATTAAACCCCCCAAGGTCGTAACAATATCATTAAAATATAAAAAATAAAATTAAGTTTAAAATGACAAAGTAAGGCATTTATAAAAAAATGTAATATAGTATTATTTGTCTATGAACATCAAAAGTATTTGTTAAAACCAGATTTAATATTAAAAATTATTGATTCAAATTTTTAACTTAGTGTTCTATTATATTTCTAACTTTGAAATATTATTTTCATCCAAAAATTACATTATAAAACACAATTTTTATTTAATTATATATCAAACTTGTTTTCATATACATCTTTGGCATTTGAATTAAAATTAATAATCTTTTTTAGCCTAAAATAGCTGAAAAACCTAAATCAATAAGAATAAATTAATTATTAAAAATTAATATCCTAATTCAACTAACACTATAATTCTAAAATATAATAATAATAATAATTCAAACATTTTAATCCTAATTTGATAAATGGACAAATTTGTTAATCACATGTCTAGAGAATACTATATCTATTATTTCGTCGTCCTAATGTTAGCTAAAGCATCTTCCAATTGAATCCTTTAACTTACTACTAGCTCAAAAAAATCAAACCGAAATTCAACCGAAAAAAGATTGAAAAAAATTAAAGCTTTAACGGCAACATACACACAAAAATATACATATGTAATATTCGCTAATGCCTCATTATGTTACCGACTGGTTTCCATCGGACACAAACCAGCGCACATCCAACAAAAGGCAACATTATAACATTATTTTTTTAGATCCTGTTTCGCCTTGATAAAGGCCATAAAACCCGTTACGTTGACGTTTTCGTCTTTTAACAAAAATAACGCGACGACGACGACGTCTAGAAAGAGAAACCGTGAAATAAAAAAAAAACGAAGAAAAAAAATTGAAAAAGTGCAAACATGTATGGGTTTACTGACGATGCGCGCATCTTAACAAATATGTATGAATAAATAAAAATAAAAATCGCACATAAAAGCCCATTCAAAACGTATTTCGATACGTATCGCGAACCGACAATGAAAAAAGCATTTGCGAATTTGTCTCGCATATTAATGCGGTTTTGGCCAAATGACCGAAGGGGTTCGTATGCGAGATATGTATACGAAGATCAACGGGCAGGGGTAAAAAAAATGCGATACAAGTGCAAGATAAAATTTGAATCTAATAAAAATCCATCACTTGTACCCTTTGAACTTTCTTTTTCCTCTTTTCCTATATATTGAACATTTCAAATTCAATATTATGTCTTACTTCGATTGCACCATTACTATATTTATATATAAAATAACATTTTCTATGTTATAAAACTTGTCTCGAATTTGTACACCGGATCCACAAAAACTCACGAATATATTTGTCAACATTTAAAACATATGGAAAAATAAAAGGAATGATAATTGTCAATTGTGTGGCTCTCACTCTACATTATAAAAAAATATATATCTTATATATATATATATATATATATATATATATATATATATATATATATATATATATAACGTTCAAAATACAACCCTAAATAATAATTCAAGCGTGAAAACGAATCACGTCCAATTTCCGATGCAAATTGACGAAGAAGACATTCCGATAAATTGTATAAAATTTTCACCGCGAATGCATCGACAAAATTTACATGAAAGTCCAATCTGCATGAAATCACCTCCAATTTGGACATTGGCGGTCGTTGAAAATAAAGCCGAAATGGAAATTCGAATGGACGACGTCTCTTTGCCAAATATTTCAGCTGAAAAATTCCGACATGAAAATTCTCGGCGAACATGAGGGAAAAGTATGTACGCGCAAGATTTCGGCTCCGAGTTTTAAATGCTAATCGAGTTGTACAAAGTTATTTTGACGACGACATCAACCCTGAAATGACCATTAACATTCGCTACAATTTTTATGCCACTATTATTATAATTATAGTTCAACTTACAAATTTATTGGCAATGTTTTTTGCTACACAACTACTTATTCTAGTCTTTTAATATTATAACTTTACACCAACTTTAACCTAATTAACATAATTTGCTTAAATTTCTTATTTTTTTCAATAAAAGATTTAATTTACATTAAAAATTATGATTTAATAAATAAAATCCAAATCTTTTCAGAATTATTTTATATCCTTTCAAAATTTGTTTTAAATTTTATAATACTATATGAAAAATCGTTCACTTGTAATTTTACTACCATATATCAGTATAATTTTGATACTTAGATGTTCAATGTCGATTTTTCAATAAAATAATCATATTTAAAAACCTAATCTTTGATATATATTTTAAACTATATATAATTAATCAATACCAAAAACTAAAAAAAAACAGAGTCGATTTAGATTTTAAAAATATCTAATTTAATCATTTAAAATATTTTCATATAGAAATAAAAACGTGTACAAAAAATAACGATTAAAATAAATTCGATAAGTTAAGTAATATATATTAAAAAACAATATATTTAACCCATATATTAAAAATATGACTATGATTAAAATCGTGCTAAATAGTTGGGCTTGAAGTTTATTTTCGTCATGGCTATTGAATTTCTACTATCATAAACTTTAATCAAATCCACTTTATGGTATGTCTGGTCCAAGTGCTGTTACACCGCATATACATCATACATTGCATTTTATTAATATTAAATATATATTAAAAGAGCACATATACACGTGCACTTGCAGTTCAACAATCGAAACCTGTATTCTGAAGAACCACATTCACAAATTGTTCTATACTTCGTATTTAAACCCGATCTCCCCTCGATTCGCTCCTGAACAAGTCTGTCTGTATACATAATTTAAATAACTATCGAATAATTTCCAACAGGCGATGCCAGTAGTTAGAAATGTCAGAGAATATTCCAGTAATGGTTATAGTGGACGTGGCTATCGCAGAATAAATGGAAGTGTTGGAATAGTGGCCACATTGCACCTGACCATTTAGGCATCGTAACGGACAACTATTTAGTAGTTTAATTTAATATATATATATATATATATATATATATATATATATATATATATATATATATATATATATATATATATATATATATATATAAAGTTTTAATGGTAATTATACTAATATTAATGGCACATTATATACATTTAATATAGAGTAAGTTTAATTAATTTTAAATTAAATGAAAATCAATAGTAAGTTTACACTTGATAATAACCTATTTTCATAAATTAATTTAATATATAACTATAGTAAAAATAATGATGATGAATGAGAAGGGTTTAAATTGACCATCGATTACTGATTTTCGCAGGCAACAACATTAGACCAATAGATGGTTAAAAGAGAAATAATAGAAGTCTCCTCGCTCAAGACTCTTCGACGACGACCTTAAAAGGCTCGGTATGTTTCCACGGACAGTGTTGGCCAAAAAAGTATTCCAAAAGGACCAAAAAAAAAAGAATTAAAATTGTCCAAAGTTTATTGGCCAGTGGAACAAATGCTCGCGGGACCGGTTCGAGGATATGAGCTCAGACGCCAGTGTAAATTTACAATTCACTTTCGATTTCAAGACGGTTTGAAGACGCGTAAAAAACACGTATAACGTCCACGTGGAAATGCGCGTTTTAGGTTAAAAGGGTGTAATTTTTATCCGGCCAATGTTTGGAGATGGTTCGTTTCTCTATGTTGACACAACTAAATTCTAAATCAAGCACTACAGTTCAGAATTCGTTTGAAAAAAAAAATTTTTTCAATATTATTTTATAAATTTAAATTTACTGAAAATTGTTTTAAATTCGATTATAATTGATTTTAATTCGCACTCAAATATATAATTTTAAACTAATATTTTATAAAAATTGCATTTAGAATGCATTCAATAGTCATTAATGTTTCAAGCTCTATCGATATTTCACACACGAATATTTCATACGCTATTGAGAAGGGTTGTTATTTTTTTCAAATTAGGGGTATATCTACCCTCACACTGCATAAATATTAATACCTACGTATATATGAATATATTCAAATATATATATATATATATATATATATATATATATATATATATATATATATATATATATATATATATATATATATATATATATATATATGTGAAGACTCAAGAGGAAAAATAGCCACACACGGCGTAAAACAATAAATTGCTAAATTGACATGTAATTACCGTGTCATTTGTTGTCAATTTGTCATTGTCGATCGCATTGTAATTAGACTTATTCGCATTTGCACACAACCATCTGCGGTTCTCAAAATATTACACAGCATATTCGACACGACATTCGTATAATTTTAGTTGATAATGCATGTAATTTTAAGCGCACTATTAAAACGTGTACCGAGAATTTCGACAAATTACACGTGAATTGCGCAATACGCCGTAATTAAATTTGTAACGGGGTGAAAATGTGGAAACAAACGGCAAAACTGCGTATATTTGTCTGACTGTTTGTGCGTAACGTTTTCAATATTATTCGTCTTATATTATATTTTTTAATATCAAGTTTATCTAATACTGTCTCTATATATAATTAATGATTTTTTTAATACATAATACCCATCTTTAATATTATATATATATATATATATATATATATATATATATATATATATATAAATATATATATATATATATATATATATATAATTTCGTATTTTTATATATTGTAAATAATTTCAACATGAAAAAAACGTATATTATATTTAAATATGGTGTTATTTTTTAACATTATTTAAGCAAAATGAATATGAATAACATTAATAATACAAACAAGAATTCTTAATAAAAATGTAACCGTTAAAAGATGACATCACTATAAATTTAAATAATAAATATTATCTCATATTTATGAATTTCGTCATTTTTTTTATTTACAAATATAATATATATATTTTTAAAATACTGATTATCAATAAAAAAAATAATTAAAAAAAATAAAATAGAACAAAAATGTATGAAAAAAGTTACATCTATACAAAACGAATAAACTAATCATAAAAAATATAAAATAATATAAATTATATTAAGAATCTTTAATCATCATCGACAATAAACATATATATTTATACTGTTACTTTTAAGTATTAACATTTACTGTCAAATATATGAAAACATAACCTAGTAATCAATCGATCATTATGTCAATACATTATAACGTTACACTTAAACAGACACATTTACATACTGAATAAATATGAAAAAAATATATATATATATTAAAACTCACCTTATCCGTCAGAAGAAAAGCGATCAAACCATAATCAAAACGAACGAAAAGTGCGTCGAATAAAACTTTAATTTCGTCACAATCACGTGCATTTTAATTACCAATATACGTATATATATATATATATATCACATCGCGATAAATGTTATTATTTTCGTCACTTATAATAATAATACGACGACATAGTGTCGCATATACGACGATTATTACGACCGATTCGTCGTAAAGCGACTTTACAAATGACTTACCTGCGTATAAAAGTTTTACATCGAGAAAAACGTTGTGAATATAATAAGTACGTCGAGAAAAAAAAGATGGCCGCGTCCCGCTCGCACTCCGCTACGAAAACGGAAACGGAAGGAGATGGCAACACTCGCAGTGTGTACAATGCGTAACAAGAACGCTAGTTTTTAAACTTTTTTTTTTCACTATTACCACCCAGCCGTAATTATTATTTTTTTATATATATATATAATAAAATATTTTTATTGTATTTAATTATAATAAAATCTTTATTTATAATATATAAAAATATATAATTTTATTCGAATATACTATATATATATATATATATATATATATATATATATATATATATATATATATATATATATATATATATATATATATATATATTAAATGATATTCTTTTAATATTATATTTATTTGCCTGATAATTGAATATAAATTAATGTTTAAAGTAATGCACACATATATATAAATATTTAAATACGAATACAAAATGTAAAAGTTGATTAAAAAAAATTCAACATTACAAATCATACATATTGTATATAGTATCTTGACATAAAAAGAATAAAATCATTTAAAAGTTCCCTTGATTGATTGATAATAAAAAATAATGATTGAATAATTGAATTCTATATAATAATTCAGTGTTATTAAATATTTCATTCCATAATTTATAATATTTATTTTTCATAATATAACTATATAACTTGTAAATAATTATAAATATAGATGTAGATTTAAAATTTATTTACTAAAATCATAATTTAAATTATTTAACACTCGTCGACATAAAAGTTTGAGAAGATCTATATAAATACGTATTCTAATGCGAACAACTGATTTACATCTCTTTCGCTCCACAACAAATGCTCTATTATTCGGTCTCTTTCGCACGAATGGCGCGAAACAAAGTTTTTAATTCCGAATGTTGTCACCTATTTGTTCCGGTGTTACAAACTTTATATTTACGGATACAATCGAATCGAACGATGACAACTTAACGACGTTAAATTCAAATAAACACGTCTACCAACCGATTTTGTTTTTAACGAACGCTCGCACGTGTTTAATATATGTATGTCTGTTAGTTTATATATATAAATATATGTATGATAAAAATATAGTGTTTTATATTTATGGCCAAATAAAAGGTGTTTATGCCCATATGCATTCAATACTATACATTGTATTATTGAAAAGGTATTATCAAAATAAACATTACATATTCAACGTTTTTCAAATACTCTACATCAAATATCGATAGAAAAATAATTAAAATTTAATATAAAAATAGCATGTATAACACTTACATTATAAATATAGTATGCATAACACTCTGAAGATAAAATTGAACAAAAAGTATCTCAGTTTCATTTCGATTTCAAGGTTGAAAAAATATAATACGTACAGGACCAAACACTAATCTATTATATAAAAGTGCATTGTCATTTTATAATTTAAATTATAATATATATTGTATCATACTATACATCTAAGATTTCTTGTTACTGTATTAATACTATTTATATGTATATACGTATCATATAATTAGATATCGTATATTTTTTCTATAAAATTTTTATACTACTATATTAAATTATTATTATATTTTTTTCCACTCACATCTACCCATCGATAATTGAGGATCAGTGACAGACAGACAGATACGTTGTCAATATATAAATAATAATAATAATAATAATACAAATTTTATTCGTGAATAGGAGCTATAATGAAGTGCAGGCATCGTGGGGGCCATGCGGGTCACTTGTTCGTCCCGTGGGGGCCCCGTTTTTCACGCACGGCTGCCTCGCGATTTTAAACACTCGTCAATAAGGTCCGCAAATTAATAGGTAAGACTTGCACTTTATTACGGGACGCGTGCCACGTTCCATTATCGTATTAAATGTCATTTATTTATATTAAATTCCGGTTGACATTTAATTCTATTTATGGCCGCATTTTAATGTGTAATTATTAAAAAAAAATATTATATATTATAATGCGGATTTACATAATTCCAATAATAAAATATATATAAAATCGCCCTTCTACCGTTTTTTTTTTTTGTAATTTACCGCAACTTGAATATTTCACGGAAGACAAACGGGTTTAATTGTGAAATCTTAATGAATTTTAATAGAAATCCTTTGTTGTATTGCGAATTTAAAATTAAATTACGATTTTTTTCATGTGGGAATTTTTAATATTTGAAATTTTAATCTAATTTCCGGTGTTTGAGGATGCAATTAAAATAATGCACCGGTTATTAAAAAAAAATAACGCGATTTACATTGAAAGGTGTAAAATTAAATTTTAGAAAACGGTTGTTTCGTTTCTAAAATTTTT
Source organism: Leptonema lineaticorne (assembly GCA_024500535.1). NCBI lineage: Eukaryota > Metazoa > Arthropoda > Insecta > Trichoptera > Hydropsychidae > Leptonema > Leptonema lineaticorne. The sequence goes on along the minus strand of JANIJI010000003.1, from coordinate 6,787,835 downwards.
CATAATTATTAATTTTGTCAGAAAAAAAACAAACTGAATTATTTTTTAAATTACTAAAATGTATTTTTTACGTATTAATTGATGCAATAAAAATAATAAGTAGCATTAAAAAATGCACAGGTGCATTTTTGCAAAGGTGAGTTGAAAAACGAGAAGTGCTAAATTTACTATAGTTATGGTCGCATTTATGTTAGAAGCTTGAACCAAAAGCTACACCAATGCTACATTTATACTATATATCAAATAAATAATACTAATAAAGAAATATATTTTAATAAAAGCTAATTAAAAATAATTGGCCTTTTAATAATATCATAATGTTTTAGATATTATTATAAATATATCTCGATAAAATTCACTCAGCTCTATTTAAATCAATATTATGTTTCCATAGATATAATTTATATTATACAAAAATCATCTTTATCTATATTTTATATAGATACATATGTTGTTTCTTATATACTTTCAACCTTCAGACAAAACCAACAGATGTCTCTTTTTTTTAATGACCCTTGTTTCTCAATAACATCATCTGCGATTTATTTCTATAATAATAGTAATAATAAAAATATTGATTTATATTAAATATATTTACTTTTACTTACATAAATAAATTACCAATGCAGTGCAATTTAAAAAAAAGGTCTATACTAGCGTGGCACGTGACATGCAGCGGCTATGGAAGCGTGCCAATAACATCTTAAGTTTCTCAAAGTGTGCGGCAGGTGTTCCCGATTGAGAAATGCGCCCTTTTTTTTCATCCCTCGCATGGCACCCTCCACTTCTTCTGAAAGTTGTCACTCAAAATCCCATTGCATGTTTGCTTGTTGCCATCTATTCAAAGCATCAAACGAGGGTCACACGCACGTCTTACGCGCATAAAAATGCGATTATTCTCAAACTGTTCATATAAAAATCATCCTAATTAAATAGCACAAATTTAATTTTTCATAATATTATTTCTTTTACCTTTGTTGTACTAATAAAATATGTGCCCAATATCATACTATTAAATATCTATTTGAATATTTATTATATAAAATGAATATATATATATATATATATATATATATATATATATATATATATATATATATATATAAATTTGAATCAAATTGAGATTTATTTTAATAATAAAAAATATAAAATGTAACATGCTTTATTTAAGGTTTTGTTTAAAAATATTTTATTTTTTCATGCGATATTTTGAGTATCCTTGTCTAAAATCTTCTTGACCCTCTCAACCGGGTATCAAATGAATATAAAGCGAGTTTCAGCTGTCGCGTTTCATATTCATTCCATTTCAATTGAAATCTAAATTTGCATTAAATTCAATATTTATATACAAAATATAATATTATAATTCAAGCTAAATCAACAATAAATAAAATGCGAAAAAATCTAATATTATTTATTTTTCATCAATATTTACAAATAAAAAAAGATATTACGTATATAATAAAGATTTGCATTTGCAATTCTTCTTTGGCACGACTTTGGCTATTAATTGCACATATAGTATATTTTTTTTTGTCAATATTTTTAGAAACAGTGGCACAATATATAAGGCACAACATTTCAAATGAGTATTTAATTTATAATAAATTAATTATATTACGACGTTGAAATAAAACGATTTTCACAATCGCCGTTAAACTATTTCGAGTATTGAAGACGTAAAATTTCTCATTAAAAATAATAATCTCAGTAATGAGTGTTTCAAAAATAGGAAAAGATTTTAGATTTTTTTAACATTATATTTTTCTATTATGTTTTGCAAAATATTTACTTAATAAAAATAAATTAATTAGATATACCAATGTAAAAATAATAATATATCGTTTTTGAATTAAAATTATTTTATATTGATCATATTTCAACGTCAACTTAATCCAGACCCATTTTTAGATTAATATCATTATCTGTTTAATTCTACATCATTCATCATAATCGTGTCGACAGTCTTTCATAATAAAATCATAATTGCATGGCGTTAAGCCCAAATTCATGCGCTCTCAATCTCCAATTGGCAACGTTATTACAATTCACATTGTATGTTTGATGAGCTGTAGCTGGACTGCAATGTCCATATGGATTCATGAAAACGCACGAATTTGTCCCTAAAGGATTACTAGGACCGAAACTTCTATTTAAACTTCCAAAGGCAGCAGAAGAAGGATCTTGAACGACGTGTTGACTACCAAAACCCTGATGCTGCATCACCAATGATGCATAATCATTATGATAAAATCCACTGGGAATCGCATGATTCAGATTCAAATTTAATAAATCAGTAGTAGGAGTCGAATTTGCGTTTGGATTTGAATTCGCTTGCATCCATGATGGAGGTGTCTTCATCTGAACAAATTCCTGAGGTCTTCTTGGTGGCACTGGTCTTTCCGTCGGCGTCAGTTGCACTTGAATCGAAGTCGAAGTTTGGACATTATTTGGTGATTTTTGACTGGACATTGCCGAACGTTCGTTGCGACGAAACTTTGCTCTGCGATTCTGGAACCATACCTGAAAAAAAGAACAAGAAACGCCTTTCAGAACGCAGTCTTCCCATGGTGAGACTTGGTTCAAGCTGAAACAAGAGTGCCTTTTGTGCAATCGAAGATCGTTTCGTCATAGAGATGATCTCATTACTTCCACTTGGCCACGTGCTCGTTCCATCGTTAAACGCGAGACACGTGCAACTTTTGCAAAGTGTATCTCGAGATCGTTCCCAGTGATAATCGCCGTTTCACAATGCTAAGTATTTAAAAACTTCGAAGAACTTCTCGAGATAAACAAAGATTTTTCGCACAACACTCGCATTAAACGAGTTTTTCATCCCAAAGTCTTTGATTACGAAATCGTTCGTCTTTTACATTAGAATTTAACTTATAAACATTCAAGATCAATACTTAAAGTTGGATTCATCAATATTGAATCTATTGAAAAGTTTTACCCCTTTAGTTCAAAGTTAAACACGAATCGATTGTGTTAGGAATTTATATGACTAATTGCTTTCTGTTACTATAACTAAATTTATTGAGAATTTCTGACGTTTTGAAATCGTTCAAAAATTATACTATTGATTATTCTGATATATAAAATATGTAAGTCGAAATAAATTAAAAGCTAATAAATCAAAATATCTGAGCAATATGTAAATAATGACATTTTATTATGACTTGCCTGAACTCTGGCTTCACTTAGACACACCTTCGTCGCCAAGTCTTCCCTCACGAAAGCATCAGGATAATGTGTCTTTTCGAAAACTCTCTCCAAAGCCGACAACTGCTGACTAGTAAACGTCGTTCTATTCCTTCTGGGTTTCTTTTTATTGCCCCCCTTATCCGAGGAATCTTCGAACGCTTCGTCTTCGGCAAAACTTTTACCATCTTCACCGCACTTGTACAAATCCCCCTTCAAATATACACCGCATTTGACCCCGTCGGACGCAGTAGCATTTTTCCTTTTGGACATCAAAGAATAAGAACAATCCTTTCCATATTCGTCTTCTTGGAAGTACTGGTTGACCGCATAATAATTCTGCGGCTCTTTTTCATGCGGCGCCGTTCTGCAAGGATGCTTCTCTACGAAGCTCGAAGTGCTCAACGACGTCCTGGAATTCTCGTTGCGACACTTCGTCTGATGAGCAGCCTTGTTAATATCGCACTCGTTTTCGCCGTAATTGCAATTGACCATGAATCTCTTCGGCGAATTTGTCGCAGTATTCCTGGTCGATCCGTCTTCGTAATGAGGAGATTCAGACGACGACCGCAATGCTGGTCCGTGACGAAAAGCGCTAGATTGAGACGTCAAATCCAAATTTGTTTCGTCTATTTATATAAAAAAATAACAGGAAAATTAGAATTTATATAATTAAAATAACTATATAATTAATTCTTTAGTATCACTTTAAATATATATAATATAAATAATATTTTTAATCAATTAGTTATAAAAAAAAAACAAAATTTTAAAATTGAATTATAATTATAAACACTAGCATTTAAAATATAATAAATTAATTCAATAAAAAATTAACATATTAACATAAATTTTGCTTATATAATATTATATATATATACATATTACGTAATAAATTATACCGTATAAACTTTCCACTTATTTCGAATTTGATTTTCTATCGAAAAAGGATGAAAGTTGCGAATATTTCCGCCGATTAAACTAAGTATAAAATGAAAAAAGTTTAAGAAACTCTTTGAACGACTTTTCAAATTCAACATTATCCTATATGATAGATTATCGAGATTAAATAATTCAGTATTACACAAATCATTCATTAAATATAATATATATATAAAATTTTTCAATGAAAATAAATTATCAAAATCTACTATAAAATTACCACTTATTTATAAATATAAATTTCATTACAATATCCGGAAATAATGAACGGTTCATTCATTATATATATATATATATATATATATATATAAAACTTCACACATGCCATTTTATATAAATCGTACAAAAGAAAAACCAGCGCCGTCGAACTTATTTTCGTTGACGAAAATAATTACGTTGTATTATGTTTTTTTTTTATTCGTCGCCGGTTAATTTCGGTGAAAAGTCGACGCGAGAAATAATTATTAAAATCGTTTCCACCGAGAAGAAACAGAATAATAATAATAATAATAACGAAATAATAAAAAAAAATATGTGGAATAGTCGGAGACACAAGTGGAGCATCATCAGAGCAATTTAAAAAGCCATTAATCAAGCGGACTCCTCCTCGCGCTTTTAAAGCTCTCTTTGTATATTTATACGACGACTACAAAGTGAAACTTTGAAATGTGGCAAAATGTGTCAGAGAGGGTAAAATATATCGGCCGATCAAAGGCGACGAAAGAGACAGCTTATAATGCTAAGGTGCGATAAAAGTTTGCGAAAAATTAGCAATTTAGCTTCATGTCTTGACAATAAATCACGACGGTTCTTTCTAATCTAATAAATATATTATACTTTTTTCATATATATATATATTTTTTTTTGTATTAAAATACGTTCAAACATATCGTTTGTTTGTTTACGTTTTGTAATTTAAAGTTAATCGTCAATAATTATTTTCTTATGTATTATAATATATATGTAGTAAAAATATAATTTTATCAAAAAATAGATGTCATTTTTTATATATATTTATTATATATAAAGCGATAAAAAAGGAAAAATATTCACCTATATTTTGTTATTATTTAATAATAAATATTTTTTTAATGATTTTTAAATATTTTTCGTTATATAATATATAATATAATTAAATTAGAAGTTAACATTTTCTAAGTTATAATATTACGCTCTCCTTACTGATTAAAATGTATTAACAATCTTATTTATTTAATGTTCTATTGAAGAAAAAAATATATTATTCTCAATCATTATTGTATAATAAAATTTTAAAAAATGACCATTATTATCTATGAAAATTTTAATATCTGCTATTATATAAATCTTATTATTCAGATTCAACTTAAATTGTAATATTTAATTGAAAACATTTAAAAAAATTATTTTGAATATAATATTATTCCGGTAAAAATTTTAAAACATTTTTAATATAGCACACTGTATATTAAAAACAAAAATAAAATTAAAATTAAATAATTTATTATAAAACTTAAAGAACAATATTATATATTAACATTTATAAAATAAATATAATATTATTTAAAAATTAACCTGTATTTATTGCGCTTTCCGCTGCGGAATTTTCCTCGTTACCGCCGACATTTTCCATGTTTTCCCGGCAACGATCGACACCGAAAACGTTGTGATCCTGCATTTTTGTTACGAAATCTCCAGGATTCCTGTTCATCATCACCATATCGACGCGAAAATTTTCCGATGGTTGGCAATTTTCCAGTTCCAAAAGGTTCGTTACGGAAAAGCGCATCATCACCGTGTCGATTCCTTTGACCGAATTTTCCTCATCGTTGTCGGCATTTTATTGCATTTTAACGGGAATATTTAATCTGAATATTTAAAATAAACATATTTTTAATTATTTATATCAATTTACATAATTTAAAATAACACCACTATTTCACTTAATTTAAAAAAATATATATAAATCTAAGATGTATTAAAAAATATTGTCGATTTTCAATATTTATTTATCAATTCTTCAAATTTGATATGTTCTTAAAAATATTTATGACATTTGTATGAATAACTTACTAGTTTTGATATTAATTATTTAACTCTATTAAATATAATGAAATATTATATAATAATTTCAACCAAAAAAGCAATCTCATATAGATTCATAACATATTATTAAAATAAAATATGATAAAGAATTTGATTCAAATATACTATAAAATTTAAAACTTAATAAATATTTTTTTTATTGATTTTTCATATCCAAACTTGGAAGTAAATCATTTAATATAATGTTAAAAATGTTAAATCTGTTACTAAAAACCAACTTCGAGATTTTTACGGACTTGAAAAACTTATATCTTATAATAAACTAGTGACACAACGGTTCTTTTAAGTTTGAGTTCATCTTTAAAGTTTCAAAATGCTCTGATTTTATACAAAGTTATGTTGCCAACTCTACGCCTAACTTTCAGATATTATTTTTTACTGAAAATATCATACACTACTACATATTATTACTGTTATCGTTGATTTCTCATCTCTTACATATAGTAAAAGTATTATAAATATATCGTATACAAATGACTTTATATATTTATAAAAAAAAAAATTAAAAAAAATCGATGAATAGTTGAAAATCGACATTAATCTTAGAATAATTTTGAAAAATATATAGTAACAAAATTGTAATATTACATATAAAATAAAAGCATTAAAAACTTCACATCTAATCGTTCGTTTAATAACCATAGAAAAAAAAATATCAAAAATAAAATCTAATTTCACTTCAATAGAAAAAAATGTCACATATTTTTTTTTTGCTCGAACGCATAATTTTATGATTTATTCGTCCGTTGCAAAAAAACTTTAATACATAAATAAATAGCGAGCAAAGAAAAAATAAATAAACGTAATTATAGTAGAAGAAGAAATAGAAAAAAAATTGTCGACAATATATTAAAAAAATATATATATATTTATTATCTCTTAATAACATAATTAAATTATTAAATAGCGAATTGAACGCGAACGATGTGGAAAACTAGTCCTATTTGTCGGACGATATATCACACGAGACATAATAAACACATGCCGCATATAAATAAATAAATAAATAAATATATATATATATATATATATATATATATATATATATATATATATATATATCCCGTATTTATTTACGTGTTACTACAGGATAATTGTTTAATTCGGTTTAACGATTATTAATGCGAACGGTCTCGTCTTATTAATATTCGTGGTCGTGAATAAGGGTTATAATTCGAATTAGCCGGTAACGAATTAAACAATTACGGTTAAAGGCGAAGCGCCCGAACTAATCTAAACCAAGACTTTAACTGCGAGATGTCCCCGGATTCGGTCTTGTGCCATCTGTCAGACGTCGTCAACATTTGTGTGCGATGTGATAGTGAGAGCCGCTGAAACGACCTTCATAATCGTACGTTGAATTATAGTATATATATATATATATATATATATATATATATATATATATATATATATATATATATATATATATATATGAATTGATATGATATTTCTTCTAAATCTAGAGCATTCGTTTCATCAACTCTAATCAAAATGTATTAATTTTATTTTTTTATTATATTATAATTTTTTTAACCCTATACACTCGAGATTTGTCGTTTAGTCACCGCTTAGATTAATGAGAAAACTCGATGCACGACAATGACTATTTACATTAATTTATTTGTAATATATTACCATACTCTTTCTAAATTGAGATAAGATTTTCTTATCTAAAATTAGTCTACAGCCAGCCACATAAATATTGTAAAAACCGGATTGCGTTTTTAGTATTGTAACTTTGAATTTTTTTTTTGAAACTTGAGAATCTTGCCATTTTTAATCCTTATAAACATTGAATGATAAAACGATTATTTAGATCAGTATACCTCAATATACTGTTTTTTAAAATTACTGAAATGGTTAGGAAAACTGTTTTTTTTTAGATTTAGAAATTTATTCAAAATTTTCATATATTCTATATAAAACCACTAAAAATCAGACGTATATAAAATATTAAATTATAAACGCTTTAACGTATACATTTTTTTTTTTTGTATAATAATTTAAAGTTGGGGTATAAAATTCATTAACAACGTTGTCAAATATTTCAAGTGCAAAGGGTTAATAAAAAGATAGTACAAAGTACTTTTATATAATCAAGTCATTAAATATACATCAAAAATATTTATTATATGTATTATATATTATATGTATTATATTTATTATATATAAATATATTATATGTATTATATGTAAATATTTATTATATGTATTAAATATTATCTATAGTCAATATAAATTATGGTTTCGTTATTTTTATATAAAAACCGATACGAAACTTCTATTAAAATTAATCTATATCTTAAAATTACATATGAAAATACTCGTACATACATTTTCTCCTATAACTTTTATATTAAATTCTTATACACTTCTGTATATATAAATCAATAATATTTTTGATGTGGCTTAAGTAATATATAAAGTCTGTGTATACTTAAAAACTTTTATATATATATATATATATATATATATATATATATATATATATATATATATATATATTAATTTTAAATAAAAGCATTATAAAATTAAACTTGATTTATTCGCGTTAGCTTACTCTTGTTTATTAAAGCATTTTCCCGAAAAACCACTCGACGCTATAACTAATTAAATTTATAAATTTCAATCTACATAACTGATATATTTTATTATAAAAGTAAATTTTTATAATAAAATATATTATTAATTTTAAAAATGATTAATTTAATATTTTTTTTTCAAAATTGAAATATTTATGAATTCATAAAGCTTTTAATATTATCGTTTATCAATCACATTTTTTTTTATATAATTAAGAAAAGGTTTCCAATCAATGATTCTTGAGATATTTTAAAACACAGATGACTGTCGCAAGTGTAGTCATTTAAGAAGACACGCCCATATTGTCATCAAGAACACACCCCCTATAATGCACACACACACACACAAATAATTACACACACTCAAACAATTACCAGTTCGTTTGTATAAAATACGAAAAAAATCAACAAGAACAAACACAAAATTTACCCCATAATTTCATATAGCATTTTCAATATTAATTTTAATCGATTATATAGAATAAATCTTTGGCCAAAATTCAAAATTAGGCGTGGTCTCCAATATTTGCTCCACCCTCTCGTATGCTTCTAAAGGCGGAGCCATACCGAAATAGAATCAGTACTAATCATAACGGACAGTTCGTGTCAAATATGAGAACATGTGCGTATTCGTCTCATTATTCTTATTTATATTATTATTATTTACTAAAATAAATATATCCGCTTAATAATAATGGCTGCGGATAGAATATATAATAGAATAGAATAGAACGACAATTAAAATCAACAATCGACTGACGCATTCGTTATCCGAATAAATATTCGAAGTGCCACGGCGCAAATTGACGGATCGATCTTGAAATTATTTGGCACCGCATAATCGATCCTTGATTAATTTAAGCGTTTATATTATTGGAACACGTTAACCTGTTATTTGAATAAAACAAATCTTAATCACATATTTAAAATATTAATTATAGAAAACAACATGTACATTGATATTGTTGCACCATGTTGTTTTTTTCTTAAAAACGAGTCGCTAGCTCTAGTAATAATCAACAAATTTTATTTATTTTTTAATTGATCGCTAAATATTTTCAATAATATATAAAAATTTAAACGCTCTTTTCATAAACATAATTGAAATTGGTTCAAAAAAAAAATAGAAGCGATAAAAAATCATAATCTATACCGTAGTCTTCAAATTTTTAAACAGAAAAAGTTTTTTAAATTGTTAAAAAATTCAAATATCCATCCTCTTATTTTAACTACATCCGTGGTTAATTTGAAAACGTATTCATAATTGAAACCAGCGTAATGAAACATAAAAGAGCGATCGAAATTCTTTGTGAATTTAATATTATAATATTTCTGATTTTTTTTTTGTATTAGTCTTGAAATAATTCTAATTATTTAAATTTTACAAAATTTTCAAAATATTATATTCATATTAAATATTTTTTTAAATAAATAATTATTATTATATATCTTTTACTTATATTTAAATTAAAATTATATAGAGTGTAAATATTTTGCTTGCTGCGCATCAAATTATTAAAAATTTATTTTCACAAAAAAAAAAACATTATTAAATATCTTTTTATACATTTTGTCTTTGTTTGTAATTTTGCATAAATAAATCAGCTTTGTAAAACCTTTAAATATTTCTCTAAAATCGCAATAATTAAACCATTATTTTTATTTTAAAACTAAATTTACTGCAAAAATTTCATATTATTTTTCTCAGAAAAATGAATATTAAACATAAATAAATTCGCGAATAAATACCAAATATAACGACTCTATTACGTTTTTTTTTTTTTTTAGTACATAAAGTAAAAACTAAGAATAGTACGACCGGGGAGTTTAGTAATACGAAAAAAGAAAATATTTAGAACAATATTTAAAGACAGAAGAAGTGAGAGAAAGACAAATTTCAGAATCTGAAGAATTTTCATTGGCGCTCGTCCGACATATTGAAAGTGACAATGACATGTCACAATTGAAATTGAACGCGAAATGTAGCTTTTCTGCGCGGAACTTGAACTTCAACTCGGTCTTGACTAAAATTAATTTACCAAAAAAAAAAAAAAAAATATATATATATATACATATTCTGATAAAATATAATAATAATTAAGATACGACTAAATTTATTAATTATATATGATGTCTAGATAATTAAAAAATTAATCAATTTTTTCAATATATAGAGTGTTAAAAAATCTAGAATATTATTAAAAATATTTATCACAAAATTATTATCATATATATAAATATTTTCTAATAATTATTTATTTATTAAAAATATTGTTACTTAAAAATTCATAATATAATATATAAACATACTGTTTTTATATAGTTTCAATTGATAAAAAAATATCCGAATTATTATATAAATATATATCACAGACAAATTTATAATTATTATAATTATATAAAATATATGGTTGAAAATATTAAAAAGGACTTTTAGCTATATTCGCCACTCATAAATAATATTATAATTATCCGACAATTTTAAAGACCAACGTTGGTCTCTTTGATGTATTAATTGAGTCGTTATTTATCATATTTTGATCTATTTTGACGCTTGTATAAAAATCAAGTGGTAACGCACACGAACAATTCAATTTCATACCGATTTTATTTTATAAAAAAAGATATATATATATATATATATATATATATACATAAAAAACTGTCACTTTTGATATATTAATGCGAAAAGAAATATATGAAAAAAATATCGATTATAACTAAATGAACCAGCGCCTTGTCGCACAAAATGCATTCACGTCTCCTCTATTTCCTCTATTTTAATAATATAATTTACATGTTCCGATTTTTTATAAATATATATATATATATATATATATATATATATATATATATATATATATATATAAATGTATACAAATAATTAAGACGAGTCTCTCTCGTCACGGATGCAATTAGCAAGTATGCGGCTATAAATCAGAAAAATTTAAGCCACACCAGTTGTCGTCAACCGTGTAGGTCTATCGACACGTGGTTTGTTTTTATTTTATTTTTTTTTATTTTACACATTATTAACGACCGGAACAACTCAATTATTGTGCGCATAAAATTCGTCTGTGTGTCGGTATTCGTTTTATAATAATCGGGGTTGCGCTTGAGAAAGAAAATTTTGATTGAAAAATATTTTACTAATATAAACATATATGTTCATATATAATTAATCATTTTATTTGTAACAATATTATAAATAATTAAAATTGAATTTATTATAAAAAAAAATATAAAAGTAGTCCATTATAAATATATGTATTGCATTATAAATATTCTATGATATTTATAAGTATTTAAAATATTGTTTTTTTTAATAAAAAAGATAATTTTTTATTAGATTTGAATGTGAAAGCCCTGACTTTCATATCGCTTTTATGATAAATGTCCATTTCCACGTCTTGTAATACATAAATCAAATTAGTAAAATTACACACACGTGAAGAAATATTAATGAAATTATTATTCTTCGAGCGATAATTTAATTTATATATTTTCATTATAATTCAATTATATAAATAAACCGGAAATTCGTTCACAATAACTATAATAAACACAGTGGAAAATTGTGATATTTCAACTATCAATATTTATTATGTCGGTTTATATTATAGTTAATATGTCAAAAACTATCATCGTTAATTTATATATTCTACAATAAATAAATTTTAATTTACCATCGTTTCTTATTATAAAATATGTATATATATATTTTTTTTTGATTATCTTGCTGTTTAAAAATTTTGAAAATTACGATATTTTAATTTATTACAATACATATATTTTAATATATATATATATATATATATATATATATATATATATATATATATATATATATATATATATATATATATTGAGTTGATCCATTCTGATGATTATTAGATAAATAATAACTCAATATCCGCATATAAAAAAATTTCATAGAAAATAACAAAATAGTGAAGCTTTATAAAAGTTTGAATTATTCGAACAATTTTCCCATTAACAATGGATATTGACCGGAAGTAGCATCGCGTCGACCATGACAGCGGAAATGAATTATGTTTCCCGCCACAAACGATATTTTCTTTCAAATATATATATATATATATATATATATATATATATATATATATATATATATATAAACACAAAAAACTTCATTTTTTAAAATAAATATTTTTAATATAATATTTGAAAGCTTGCACTTTTAATATATAGATAGATTTATTGTTTAAATTTTATGTAAATAAACAAAAATCTCCCACAAATCTCCTAATGAATAAGACAATAAATGTTACCAGACGTCAAAGCTGGCGCCACACTATAAAAAAAAAAGTGTGGAATGAAATATGACAAACGTGCTTAAGCACGTCTCCCCTTATTCAAAAATCTATTTTGATTTATTTTATTTTGTATTTTTTTATATATATTTTAATATAATAAATCCGCTTACTTATTAAATATGATTAAATATATATATATATATATATATATATATATATATATATATATTAATCATAAAAATTAAATTTGAACTGATTTTATAATAATAATAAACATAGTCAATATAAATTATTTTATATATAAAGCTATGAATTATAAAGAAATACATAGGAGTAGCTGTAAAATTTTAATTAATTAATTTTCACTAATTTATCATATAATTAATAAAGCTGTCATCGACAATAAGCAAGTATACAAAATTTCAACTCAATCGAATATTGAAAAATGGATCGAAAAATCATTTACAAGATTCCATACAGACAAACCAACAAACAGTACAAGTTAAATAAATAAATAAATCATTAGACCGAATCTAAATCAAAACACTATCCATTCAAGCGTCGAATATAATAAAATCCTCGGTTTTTCCTGTCACTGCCTCTTACCCCCCACCCCCACCCCCCATTAGCATACTCGATTTAATTTGTTTTTATTGACAATTTAAAAGAAATATTTAACGACCGAGGGGGCGCCTACAAGTCCAAAATTTTCATGTCATATATATATATATATATATATATATATATATATATATATATATATATATATATATATTTCCCACAAGCAATATAAAGTTAACGACACGAGTAATGTTGCATGTCTCCTCGGCGCTAACTCACTTTTATTCACCATGCATGCACACACTAGGTTATTTCTTTTCTTTTTTCTTCTCGTCTTTTCTTTTCTTTGTATATGTATATATATATATATATATATATATATATATATATATATATATATATATACATGTGTGTATGTTTGTCTTCCTTTACATTTTTTCCACTCTGCTAAACGTCGCAATTATTCGTCGAATATGACCGCATATTATATTAGCGCACGCTCAGAAAAAAAAAGTATTACTACGTTTAACGATCCAACTTCTAAATCGCGAATATATATATATATATATATATATATATATATATATATATATATATATATATATATATACAGTATGGTTTAAATTATGGGTCTATTTTTTATGAATTATTATAATTGATATCAATGAACTTTTCCCTGTAAGATGAAATGAATTAAATCGCTAAAATCATATTAGTTCACAAAATTATTGCACTTATTGTGTAAGAATCTTCAATATTAAAGAAATATATTTGTCCTTTTTTTTATAAATTAACAAGTTTTATTCAATAATTATCTAGTTTTATTAAAATCTTCTAGTCTATTACGTTCATCAAAAGTTTCATCATAAATTAGTTAATTTATTTTTTTAACTACTTTGATCTTTAATAAAATATATCGATTTTCAAATTGCAGTGTTATTATTCTACTATAATTTCAAAAGATTTTTTTTTTGATATTTATATTTTATATATTTTTTTGTATATAAAAAGTGCATGCTGTATAAAAAAGCTGATATAGAAAAATTTAGAATTGCAATACAAAAATAATAATCACGCATATTTATCAAGAAAAAATACTATAATTTTCGACTATAAAAAAAATTATACTTAATGACAACTTTCAATTGCATTACTAAAAATATATATATAAGTTCAGAAAAATAATGTTCAGATATGTCATAAAATATATGAACGGAATGGATTACTATAATTTTTTTTCTAAATTATATTGTACAACAGATTAAATAGTAAAAATTATAATAATATTTAAAAAAATATTGATTTTCTACGAAAAATATAAAAAAAAAAATTTTTTTTTGGTACCCACTATACATTCATATACGAGAATACAAGTATTATTAACCTGATGCTTGTCGGAGCGCGTGTTATTTTGGCCATAGCGATATTTCGCGTGTCACATTCGATTTGGAAAAAATGGGTAAGCGCTGAACAGAAACTCGGTCTGTTGGCAATGCAGCATCAGATGACTGTTCTTCCTCGTCCAAGATGTCAGTAATCATTACCGATCGTCTGATCTGGACGAACGACAACAGTCGCCATCAGCTCCTCTTTAGTGTCTCCGTAGACGATTTTATTTTCCTACATACATTTTCTAATTTTGTATCTGCGTCTTTTTTTTTTTGTCTTCTATACCAACTTTGACTTATAATTGTCAATTTGATATAATTCAAACACGTTTTATATTATTATTTTTTATTAAAAATAATTTTGAATAAAATAATTATATGTGCTCGTAATTATAAAAATGGGCCAATATAATTAAAATACAATATAAAAAAAAAATAATATACACTCAACTCTTTTTTTACACGATAGTTACGTTCCTAAGCAAACATGTAGAAAAAAATCGTGCAAATAAATGCATACGATATATATGGTAAATTTGGAGATATGTTTCACAACTTCAAAAAATCGTGTAAGATGAAAAAACTCCATACATTTTTTTCATATTATAATTATGAAATCCATATTATATAAGTATTTATAAAATAAAAAAAAAATATTGAAATTAGTATACAGTGAAAATTCAATTCATAAATAAAAAACATATAAAAATTTCACTAATTAGATTAATAATTTTATAAATATGTTAATTGATTCTTGCATTGTCATCGAGAGTGAGCAAATAAGCAAAGTTTCGACCAAATCGAACGTCGAAATGTGCTCAAAAAATCGATTACAAAATTCCAACCAGACAAACAGACAAAAAAAGTGAAACATATAAAAGTGTGTAATAAAAATTTTTTAGAACAAAAAATTCGTATTAAAAAAAAAATAATATATATATTTTTATTGGTGAAACGTGTTAATTCAAAGTCATATAAAAAAAAGAGTTGTATTTGAATCTTAACCTATATATTATTAATAATTAAACTTTTAGGTTATGTATAGAAAAAAAATCACTTGATAAGAGGAGAACCAACAGGTAAAGTGTTTATATATTATAATTAATCATAATTTTAAACGACAATACAATTAAAACAATAATTATATTTAATCAATTGTATTTTTTTAATATATAAAATTTCATACTTACCCATTATCGATGACAATACGCGAATTATTGACAAATAATTGAGGTTATGTAATATTTCATACTGGTGTTATAAAATTTAATAAAATAATATTTCATGGTGTTATAAAATAATATTTCATACTGGTGTTATAAAATTTGTATATAAAAAGTAAACTAGATATTATACAATCATAAAGTACAAAAAAGTCTAAATGAAATTATTATTGGAAACGGGTGGTCTTATTTGTGAAACGGATGTCGAGTGACACATTTTTGCCCTTTTTTTCTCGAGACCCTTTGACGGAATCGCACAACTGCTAAACCCGTCATATAACCGTGTTTATTATTCGGCAAGACGATGACGACGATGATGACGAAAAAAAAATATATATATATAACCACCACACAGACTTTGCGCTTTGCTGAAAATGAAGAAAACAAAAATAAAATATAAGTAAAAAGGAATAAACCTTGCGTATTCGTACGAAAGGAAGAAAACTGTAATCGGAGATGTCTGATGCAAATCTGCTTAATTATGAGTGATCTGTGGTTGGCGACTGCAGTGGAAGATTTTTCACGGTACAAACTTAACTCGATTAATTTCATGTGTTTATATATATATATATATATATATATATATATATATATATATATATATATAATTAATTTTATTTAAAAAAAAATTAATTAAATTAATTTCAAGTGTGCCGTAACTAATTTATATTGAATTAATTCACTATGCGTGTGTGTGTGTTCAATTAATGGTTATACTTTTAGACGTCTTCATCAATTTTAATCATAATTCTATATAATGTTTTTTTTTTTGCTACAATTTTAAAATTGTAATTTATTATCGATATACTATCTATTAATTGATTTTTTTTAACTATATTCGTAAAATAAATATTATATTTTATTTAAAATAATAATACACCAACAAAAACACACATAGAATTATTACAATATTAACAAAAACCTATTATAACGATTGATTTATCAAAAAAAAAAAAAAAATCGATACGATACACGTGTCGGATTATCGAGATTAAAATCGCAATAAATATGTCGAATCATACAAGAATTCGTTCGATGATTGATGTACGAGCTTTCGTCGACCGCATCGCGCTATATAACAAATATTGCTCCTTGGTGAAGGGGGTTGTAATTTTTTTTTACACATTCATTCGCCCTTGTCGATCCAGAAGCGTTTTTCGGGGCGTAAAATGGTGCATCCCGCGGGGCCTAGACCCCATCATGGCGTAAATAAAAACCCCGTAGGTGCTGCTAATGCGAACGACACCTGTTTAGGAATGTCTCGTGTGTATTTATTTATTTATTTTTTACACATCCACTAAGCTAACGTTGCATGTTTAATGTTTATCTATTTTAATTCGCTTTAGATACTTCGCTATAAAATAGTGGGACTTATTTTTAATATATGATGTTTTATAAATAAAATTTATCTATTTGTTACATATATGAAAACTAGCGCCATAAACAATATAATAATCTAATTATATCAGAGTTTCTCAAACATTTTCTATATAAATCAAATTATAATTCCGATTAATAACAAAGTTAACATTTATTAGGAAATTCTTTTTTTTAAACATCATTGTGTGACCTCATAAAGATCACGAACCACCCTTTAGAAAGCGCAGACGTATATTCCGTCATATACTAGGACGTAATTTTCAATGTTGTTAATATGAAAAAAGATACATTTACACATGCTTGAAAGTATTTTGCTCCTCTTCAAGACCGTAATAAACACGGGGTTCTAAAAATATAAAAAAAAACATATATATATACCATATATATATAAAGTCAGTCATAAAAAATAGCGTGACATTTAAACATGCATATTTAGGGATATCCATATCCCGGGGCTGATCTCATGGGTCCAATAAGTTGAAGATATTTACACTTTTTTTTTTGGAGAACGACTTCTCACCTTTTTGCTTTTTATCGCTTGTACCTTTTAAAAGGGTGGGCGTTTTCCTTTTATCATAGACCGAAAGTTTATTATCCTATATAACTCCCGGAAAGACGTTCGAAAAAACGGGAGCAATGCTACAAATTCGTTTATTTTATAATTCTTTTATCTAATCAATTATTATCGTATAATAATTATAAAAAATGTTTAACGACGTAATAATTTTTGTTAAAAAAAATAATTTAAATATTGAGAAACGCTGTATTGCAATTTTTCAGTAAGAAAAACCAAATGCATACAATTGCATTTACAGCAAATCCCTTTTCGTTCGTTTCTATATAGTTTTTGCAACGACTTGTTTTCATCCTTTATATACGTTTTATTGCAGTGTTTCTCAATCTTTTAGTCGTATATTTTTTTCTACCACCGCATATAGATTATATTACATCAACCCTTACAGATTTGAATATCGTTTTTTAATTTTAAATTATTGATTTATACTTTACTATGCGCATTTTAAAATTCAATTATTTATTTTTATATGTATTTTTGACTTATATAATATTTAAAAATCGTATAGAACGTTGATAAATTTGAATTTAAAAAAAAAACAAATAAATAACTCGTAATAATAGCTCAAAACCACCGCTTTGTAACAAAACGGTGTTATCGAATCGCCGATTGCGGTTCAGAAACAAAATTTTACACTCGATATAAATTGGACAAAGGGGTTGTTTTATACCAAAATAAAATAAAAAAAAGGCACAATCGTGCAGAAAATACGCCGACTTCGACTCCGACTCCAATTTCGACTCCACATCGACAATAATGGGCGCATTATTTTTATTCTACGGTGGAAAAAAGTCGTACCCCGCGGATTTTTTTACACACACACACACACACACACACACACACACATATATATATATATATATATATATATATATATATATATATATTCGCTTGGGTCCAGATTTTTAGGGGCGGTTTCGCGACCAGAATCACGAATTTGCACAATGGACCTCGTTTCTCGCAGTCAGAATCGCTCTTTTCTTCGCTCCCATTCTTTATTACACTCTTATATTATTATTATTATTTTTATTAATATTTCTAGCGTGCTATTATTATTATTACTATTATTATTATCGTATTTTCGTTTAGTCATACAATAAGGAGAAATTCAATACTGAAACGGGGGGCAAATGCTAGAATCGTGTTGGCAATTTTTTTTTTCAATTGTGCAAAAATTTCTTCATTGTCTTTTTAATATATATTTATTTTTAAATTCGTTTATGATTAATTTTTATTCATTATAATATATTATAAAAAAAATCTTGTTTTTGATAATTTTATTAATTTATCTCTTTCAATTAATTTAATACTTTTATTCAATCAATTTATTCTTATTATTCCAATCAAGATCCAAATTTATATTACGATAACATATTTTAATCATAAATATTTAATTTAAAATCATATTAAAAATCATAAAATATTCAAATATTCATTGAATAAAATTTTTCAATGTATATTTTCAATTTTTTCAACAACATTTTTATAAAGAAAAAAAATTGTATAATATTTTATTCAGATTTATATTCGAATGTAATTTAAAATATGACTATAATAATTTCACCGAATAAAATCTTAATAACATAGTTTCTGTAGAAATATAAATGTACGAGGTGTTTATTAAAAAATTTAAAACGGCATCAATATTTAAATTCTAACGGTTCAACTCCTGACGTATATTGAAATTTAACGTTTTCACATTTTAAAAGTATTCCTTTGATATCCTATTTTGATACCATAAATTCTAGTCGCTGTACTCAATATATTTAATATATAAAATATATTATTAAATAATTCTGCGAATGTGGGCGATGTGTTTTTTTTTCTTGCATCGAAAATAAAATAATTTATATTATAAATATACGCAACGACTGTTTAAATTTTATATGAAAATAAAATATATAAATTTGAGATACTTTATTAAAAATAAACCTTTCAAATATCCGAATATACAAAATGAAAAATATATTTCGAAACACCCTGTATATGAAACTGCTATTAAACGCTATTATTATTAAATGCACAATTCGTGATCGTAAAAATAAATATTTAGCATCTCTCGAATATAAACAAAGAGTGATTTTTCGTGTAGTCGCACATCAAACGGGATTTTTTCCGGGATTCTTCCGAAATTTTCACCGAGCAATACTCGTTCTATTCTTCGTTTCTGAATACTTTCCCGTGAATCATCGGTTTATTTTAACTACGATTTTTTTTTCTTTTTGATCTATTTCGTTTTCCAAGTCCGATTTGTGTCCGAAAACCATAAACCATACTGTGCACATATACATGCATATTATATACAGACATCAAACGAACTGTGACCATAAAAAACCATTAAGAAAACGTTAAAGAGAAGGGTGAAAAAAAGTTGTAGAAAACATGTTGAGATAGTTTGCTAGTCAGTTTTATTTTGTATACGACCTGTCAAACAAATCTATCCATCATAAATTGTCGGATAAAACATTAAATAGTCAAATATATTAACTCTACTCTAAAATGAAAATTCTCTTATAGTACTCTATTTTAGCTGCATATATATTTTTAACTCATATATAATGATTTTACAGAATTATATTATCAAATTTACAATAAAATATCTTGTGTTGATTTTTAATAAATAAATTGTACAAATTAAATTCATTATTTTTCATATAAGAATCTTATATAAAAAATAGTATAAAAATTATTCAAAAGATGTCTCTAATTTTTTTTTCAAACTTAAAATAAAAAAATAGCGATAGCTTTTGGAAGTAGATTTAAATTTTTAAAAGCGTTTATTAAAATAATGGAATATTTTAAAAGAGCACAATCGTTCCGATATTAAAATTTACATTTAGAATTAAATTAAAAATATTAAATTGATAAATAATTACAAATATGATTCATTATCCTTATCATTTGTCGCACTTCAAACAGAATAATGACACAACTGCAATACGTTCCACGTCCAGTATGAATCAATATTTTAAAGTATGACATTCAATTCAACGATATCGCGATCGCCATAAAAGCCTCTAATTGATTAATTGCGATGTCGCATTTTACACAATCGTAAAAACTGTTTATCGAACTGCTACAACTCAAAATTATCGGTTTTTCAAGTACGGCATTCTTCATATGGAAGTACGTAGCGGAAAATATAGATTGCATAAATGTTATTATCAAACGTAGATGACATTAGAGTTTATAAATACAAACTTTTATTGCAATTAAAAATTGCTATATATATTAGGAGTATTGCAGAAGTCAAGTATCCAAAATGACAAAAAATTTTTAACGGCGAGTTCAGGATTTTTCCTGTTCTCGTCGTGGGTTGCCTTCGAAGCCAATTTTATCAAGAATCGAAGGCAGCCCGAACAAACGTCCTCAGTATTTGCTTGCTTCATCTAGAAGTGTGTGTGTGTAATTGTACATGCAAATTGACAGTTTGTATGTAAGGTCTCTTTTCACACTCTTTTTGATGGATTGGTGTGGTGTGCTTTTTTCATTATTTTAATAAACGTTTTTATCGATTATGTTAATTAAATTGTTTCGATAAAAATATATTGTCGTTTTAGTATGAATTTTGGAATATATCATTTAATTCTGGAAAATGATAATATAGATTGAGTGTGTTTATATATAAATATATAATTAATATGAAATAGATATGACATATCTACAACTACTATAATATTTTGCTAAAATAGTGCGTACTTATTTTAAAGGTGCTTCACGTTGACGAAAAAGATTATCGCTCTTTAATAAATTCGAGTTTTATTTTATAAAAAAAAAAATGATAGAATACAACGTGGATTCATATTGATAGATGTCTTGCAAAAATTTCTTTGTCGACGTCAATTTAACGAATAGTAAATACGATCCTTCAGTTGACTTGATAAATATTTTACTCTCTGAAATATATGAGAAATTTTCGAATTCTATATGTGTTTTTCACTCTTTTAATAATTTTAAAAAATAAAATCTGCATAATAAAATTTATCAGATTATCGCGATAGTCGTATTTCTATAGTAATAACAATCTGTAGATGAAAAATATCAGATTTTCAACTAGATTAAAAAAATATCAAATAGTACAATTTATTCAAATTCTCTTTTTTTTTAAAATTATAACGAACGATTACCGTTCGGAAATTTGTTAGTGTAATAATAGTTTTAATGCGACTCAAAGATCAATACAATTTGATTTCGAGTTGTGACATTATTCGTTTTGAAGTATGGAGCGATGCAAGATTCATTTGTTATGTTCACCGATTAAACACAGATAAATCAGTAATGATATTATCACTATACCGATATTATAATGTGAAATGAATATATTAATCAAAATCAGTGAACTAGATGACGTCCAATTTTTTACATTGAAAAATTTTTAGTGACGAGACCAGGATTAATTCTGGAGCTAATTCTATCAGATATATATTTTAACATAATTTATTAAAGACTCTTATGACGAACATAAATTATATTTTATCGATTTTTATTGACGTTACTTTAATTTCGATTAAACATATATTTAAACAAGTATATAAGAAATCAGAGAAAATGTAAAATTTTTAAGTTCACATCTATTTCATAAGTTTTCCATTGACAATCTTTATTCAAATGGAAACAATTCCTGCGACGCTTGGATTAATATAATTCTTCTTTTCTTAAAACTAATATTTAAATTCAAAATCTAAAATTTTAGTTTAAAAAAGTTTAGACGAAAAAAATCTCGATATATTTATTACGTCTCTCAGAAATTCAACAATAGTAGATATGTTATATTTATTTCATTTTATAATATAAACACACATTCAATTTACTAATCGATAGAAACGTAATAAAAATACACATAAAACCGGCCGACCAAAAGAAGTATGAAAAGATTTCACACAACCATCATGTGCAATTTACACACACACACTTCTAGATGAAGCAAGCAAATACTGAGGACGTTTGTTCGGGCTGCCTTCGATTCCTGATAAAATTGGCTCCGAAGGCAACCCACGACGAGAACAGGAAAAATCCTGAACTCGCCGTTAAAAATTTTTTGTCATTTTGGATACTTGACTTCTGCAATACTCCTAATATATATAGCAATTTTTAATTGCAATAAAAGTTTGTATTTATAAACTCTAATGTCATCTATATTTGATAATAACATTTATGCAATCTATATTTTCCGCTACGTACTTCCATATGAAGAATGTCGTACTTGAAAAACCGATAATTTTGAGTTGTAGCAGTTCGATAAACAGTTTTTACGATTGTGTAAAATGCGACATCGCAATTAATCAATTAGAGGCTTTTATGGCGATCGCGATATCGTTGAATTGAATGTCATACTTTAAAATATCGATTCATACTGGACGTGGAACGTATTGCAGTTGTGTCATTATTCTGTTTGAAGTGCGACAAATGATAAGGATAATGAATCATATTTGTAATTATTTATCAATTTAATATTTTTAATTTAATTTTAAATGTAAATTTTAATATCGGAACGATTGTGCTCTTTTAAAATATTCCATTATTTTAATAGACGTTTTTAAAAATTTAAATCTACTTCCAAAAGCTATCACTATTTTTTTATTTTAAGTTTGAAAAAAAAAAAATTAGAGACATCTTTTGAATAATTTTTATACTATTTTCATTTTAATTTTGGACGTTAAAACAGTTTTCATTTTTATCTATATTCACTAAAAAAAATTAAAGAATATTTTTCTATATATTATGTATATGATAAATATTAGCTTTTAATTTGCTCAATTTATGGAACCATTTTTAATTTATAATATTTTCATTTTTGTGAAACAGGGAAATATTTAATAATTTAGCTTTCATACTTTGCTCGTTCACATGCATTATATAATCAATTGCACAACAATGAAAACTTTTAATAATCATAATTAATTAACTAAAATTTGATGAAATTTCCAAATTTTAACTAATTTATGTAGATTTAAAAACGAATCGATTTTTATCTCTTTCGGTCATTTTGCAGATTAATTTATAATATCATATTTTATGTTGATTAAGCAAATAAAACAAAGTAAGTATCAAACTCAAAATTTTAATCAATTACATACAAACAATACATAACTTCATATATACATATAAACACAATAAAGTTTTGTTTTTTTTTACCTGATTTAATTCACAAAACGAAAACTATAAAAAATATTAAATACATAAAATCTCTAACAAAATCAAAATTCACATATAAAACAATCAATATATGTTTGAAAACATTATTTTTATTTTTTATAATTCACAAAAATCGTTTGTAATAATTATCATTTATATTATATAAATATTCGGAGAAAAAACGGTTCATGCGTTTTTCGAATACAAATTATAGTAAAAAAATATTTTAAATAATCTACAAACACGAATCGTATTATATTAATAACTGGTACACTTCATTAAAATTCATATATCATAATATAATTTATTAATTAATTATTTAATTGGCAAGAAATACTTAATTTTGGTTTATAACGGACAAATTCATTACAATTAAAAGGTGTTGTGTAATCAATTTTTCAATTGTAAAAAAAAAATCACAAGAAAACGATATGCAAATCGTTTTAAGACTTGTTAATTTTTAATATATGTAATAAAATTTTTAAATAAAATGTATGTAAATTTTCTAATGAATTTTTATAATCAGGAATCAATTACGCTCTATCTATACAAAGTATGTTCCAAAAACTACAGCCAAGATTAATATCCACTATATTAAATTGAATACATTTTATCATTCATATATTGATTTTATAAAGATATATATTCCAAACATGACAGAATATTCTCTTATGAGTGTAAATTTTGGAACACACCTTCAAATATTAAATACATATTTTGATCATTACAGACTATTTAATAAATATTAACATATAAAAATATTATTATAAATAGGGTTCGATGTATTTGATGGCAGTGTTTGTGCACTTTTCATACAAAGGTGTCACTCGACCCAACGTAGTAATATTTTTGGATTTCATCTTAATGTCTTTGGGTTTCAAAACATTCTTATGATTGGAACTCGGTGGTCTGGATGGTATCAGAATGGATTTCGAACTCATACCGGTTGATTCTAAGAAATATTCGAATGGAAGACTGTTTCCATTGATTTGATTTCTTATATCCTTGTTGAACATGACCGGTTCACATTTGACAGTATTGTAAGAACCACAATTACTACTTGAAGAATTGCTGGATTCCAGATCTGAATACCTGACGGAATCGGTCTCTAAATTATCGATATTGGAGAGCAGATCCGGTTTGTTGGACATTTTAGAAAAGTTCTTCATGGCCATTTTGGACGTTTTATTAAACGAATCACATGTTTCTAAATTGTTTTTGTTCTTCAGATCGTCGTCTGTCGTAAATTCGATTTTATAATTATTTTCTGGATTTTTTATTTGCAAAGATTCGATGATTTTCGATGACTCTGTCATCGATCGCGGATTATTTACATCGTCATTCATAGAATCAGTGCTGGCACCATCGCTGGAGCTTATTTTGTACTCTTCGGCAACGACGATATTATTAAATTCACAATCGTCAATTTTGAACTCTTCGAAATTTTGTGACAAGTCAAATTTCTCGCAATCATTGTCTATGTTTTCAAATATAGGCACTTTAACTTTTTCCGGACTCCTCATATGACTATTATGATCCATATGAATTGTGCGAGATTTTTGATATGTAGCACATTGTTTCTTTCCACGATCGGGTATTAAGATACATTTATTTACATCTTCAAAACTCGCACTTCTATTTTTAATATCTGTAAGAATACTGGACACAGAGTGACCCATCTGTATGGAACTTCTATTATCCATCTTGGTATGTTGGGGTGGAGTCATTAAGTAATTATCGTGTTGCGATCTAGGTGAAACACTATCTTTAATCTCTTCGTCCTCCGGTATGATAATTTCTGTTACCTGTGGAAGCTTAGGTATATCTTTATTATTTATAATTTTTGATATAGTTGCCATCTTAGTGACGACTAACGGTCGTCTTTCGGCAATATTAGGAGAAAATTCTTCCGCATGTATTTCCACACTGGTCTGAGAATGTATTAAACCTCTTTTACCAGCGCTAACCACTGGAACATTTATCTCTGATATCGAACAATAGTCTGGTTCGGTTCCAGCACCTGATTTTATCGAACCGCATACAGAATCGCGCTTTGCCGTAGAATTCGGAACATCAGTTTTCCGTTGAATTGATTCAACGGTCTCAGAGTTCAACAAGGTGTTCGTCGTTGGCAAAGTGCTACCATGAAGTTTGAATTTCGATACTAAATTCTTAGGTTTTGGTGGTAAAGCAGGTGGTATTCGAGGTGCCTTCTTCCTGTTGTTCACAACTTGATCGTTTCCGAACTTTATCTCCATGTCGACGTAGTGATTCGTGATCATTTTATTTTCCAGGTTCATGGCTATGTTTTTAACGGATAACTTCTTTGGACTATCGTTCACTTTATTTATCGATCTTGGTAAAGGAACTGGTTTCAGTTTGCACTTTTGAACAACGTTCGTTGTAACATTGCACGGTTTCGTTATGATTGGTTCGTAATCGTTGCTATAAATGCTTTGCACTTCATAATTAAAACCTTCCGAATTTGCAGGAACTTCATAACTATGCTCTGAAGCGGTATCGAGGCTAAACTTGACAATCTTATTGTTGCCTCGTCCTCCAGTTGACTTCTGCATATCTTTTTGTACTTTATTAGAATTTTCTTCGTTGTTTCTCGTCGATACATGTTCTTCGAACGATATACTGTTCAAAGTCGAGAACTGAACTCGTTTCGTAGACGGTTTCGGACTAGCTGTTTCATGAGGTTTAGGATTATCAGATGCGCTCTCATCCAATGAATTTTGTAACAAAATCTGATTGACGCACTCCAAAACCGGATTGTTTTTATATATTTCACGCGTTTGGTCATCGTCTTGATCGCTGGCACTGGCGTACCAATTCTCACTGGTTTCATTATCAAACTTGCTGTTGGCACTCTCGAAATTCCCATCGTCCATTTTGGTACTATCACTATTTGGCACATTTTTATAATTCGTTGGGTCTTCGTTTATAGTTTCACTTTTCGTTTTATTTTTACGATACGTATTAGTAGGAGACGGTAAGTATTCTGATAGAATTTTTCCAGTCGGATCATCTAAAGCTGCATTATTAAACGTCGCAACCAATATATCATCTGCTGATTTGCATCTGTATCTGATGGACTTTTCTTTTTGCATAGCATACTGACATTCCAATTCTGGTTCTGGATCACTACTATTAGTGTACCAAGGTTTATCACTATCTCCAATGTTTTGTTTATCTACTTTATTTTTATATTTATCTTCAACAGGGTTATCTGGGAACGATAACCTTTCGTTCAATGAGCGTCTCTTGATACCGTGTAAATTATCTATTTTCTTGCTCAATGAGTCATCCTGCTGAAGCCTTAGTTGCCCGCTGTCAATATAATGAACTTTTTCGTTATTTAACGACGTTGCATTTAATAACTCATCTATCCTATTAGAAGTTCTTTCTATATCTTTAGTTATTTCTTCCCCTATATCATAATGCGTTCCATCTTCATTTGAAAATTTCGTATCTTTTTCAGAATGTATTCCGTCGTCTGCACTACTGCTGCTTACTTGATTTACATCATTCTGTTGTTTCTGAACAGTATCTAAATAAACACTACTGTGTTTTCTACCAGAAAATTTTCTAGATCTCCTTGTAACATCTTTTCTCACAAAAGCTTGTTTATTTTTAACATAAGATCTTCCTTTCGCTTGATTAAAACAATTATCTCCACTTTCAAAAATGTCTTCACTTGAACTGGTGTTATCATGACTTACAATTTCATTCTTAGGTAATTGAAAACTTTTGCTTAATCGTGAATTTTTTTGAAAGTGTTGTGGTTTTTCATGATAACTAAGACTACGTTCAAAATTGCCAGGATTATGAGATTCCACACTTTCTAAACTGTGAAATTCTGGATCTGTTTCAATATTGGTTTGTTCACTAGTCGATCCGATCAAATGTTGACAATTTCTACAATAAATCGGCGTCTTCGATGAAGTTTCCTGTTTCAATTTTTTTATTTGCTCTCTTTGCTTCAGCAATTGCACATTTTTTGTTTGTAACTGTTGATTTATTTCTTTTTTTTCTTTTAAAAGTTTCGCTTCCAAAATGAGCAGGGCGTGCATCAACGCCGTTAATTGCTGATCAGTGGCTTGAGGACGCTTTGCATATATGGCGTTTTGATTGGCCAATTTTAACGCTAAATCTCCTGTTTTCTGTTTTTGGCGTGCCAAAGCGTCCGATTGTATCCTGAGAGCCCTGTGTACATTGGCCAGTTCCCGTCTCAGCTCCACCACTTCACCGACTCCTTGTCCATTTGACGACGAATTGCTGGTATTTCCGCTCGTGTCCATCTGAAAATAACAAAGAAAAGTGTTAAACGAGGAAAGGTGTTATTAAATTGCGATAACTTGTGACTAAACAGGTGATTGAACTGTGGTGTAACCGTTTTATGTTTCTTTACAATGAACCATATTGCTATCTATTTAAAAACAATAATATATTGCATTTTACTATTATACTTTATTCAGAGTACTTTTAACAAGTCCATAATGAAATTATAAATAATAAAGAATAGTAAAAGAACTGCATCAATAATTTTATATTTTACTAAGCCGAAGCTTTAAATTATTATAACAATTATTTTTTATCAGACATTATTCGATTGAGTTCAAAAGTTCGACTCACAAATGTGACTTGTGACTAATTTTAGTCACGTAAAACCTCCGCAATTAAGAGGTTCGGTCATATTAAACTAACGATTTACCTCGTTTTCAACCCAAATTGCATCACGAATTATGCGAGAGCACACACACACACACACTCGACCGGTCAATTTATCTCAAACGTGAATCACATGGTCACTGACACGTCTTACGAAATTGTTCGCAACTTTAAGAAACATAAAAAAAAAAATTAAATAATACACAATATAAACAACAAAGAACTAGAAAAAGTGCCACGGAACCGACCTTTGCTCTGGAAATAGTTTTCTTTCAAAGCGAAAACTAATTTCTACGATTTTTTTCGAATACTTAGAAATTGCTTTTGACTCGTTATAGACGATGAATTTGCTTAAAATAATATAAAAATTATTAAAAAAAAAAAAACAGAAATAGAAACGGTAAATTGAGCGTATGGGGACATCCTGCTTCATCAAGACGACAAAAGTACAGTTAAAAACGTACAATTATGGGAAACCAACTATGTAACTAGACTCTAATTGGACAGATGAACCATTCTAAATATTTAACGACAATATTGCATATAAATGTATATAGTTAAATTAACCGATATACAGTTCTAATGTATGTAATAATGTAAAAACATGTAAAAGTAGCTAAAATGATTATTCATTTCCTCCGCAATTAACTAATAACTCTATTACTATTTGATTTTATTACATAATTATTAAACCGACTATGGAAATTTATTTAGTAAATGAGTAAGCTGTTTAATCTTAAATTATTCAATACATTAAGAAATGTTTGTAATGTGCAAATTCGACAGGTTACGGATGCGAACCCGTGATATCACTCGTATACAACTTCCACACTTACACATCTAAGTAAAAATGAAAATATTTCAACGCTTAATCATTATTTAAAATATCTTTATAATAATAATAATAATAAAAAAAAATCAGAACACCGTGTATTTATTATATTTAACGAAAGCATTCATGAAATTCTTCAATAGTCGTACGAGTAACGATAACGGACACATGTGCAATTTATTACAGTAGATAACAAAGGCGCACGAATAAGTATCATTTGTTACCTCATTCATATATATGTGTGTGTGTGTGTATAATACATATTCGACTAATATAATACTTTATTCGTGAAGAAATCTTACGATAGAAAAAAAAATATGGCTCATATCCGTGACCTTAATTATTATATGCGGTAAAAATGGCGATTATCCACCATTCATCGAACAACGCGTACATTTGAAATCGATTATGAAACTGAAACTGAATAGTCTACATAATATATATATATATATATATATATATATATATATATATATATATATATATATATATATATATATAATTACTTGTACCCATTGTGCATTCTCGACATAATGTGCATGTTGAAAGTGAATTTTTATTTTAATCGACACTACGTTGTAAAATATAATATTAATTCGTACACGATATGCACAAAATAATGTTACAACCCTTGTAAATAATGATTATCTTCTTCTTCATGTCTACTCTTTAAGAATTTTGAAAATATTCTATTGATTCTTCCTATATTTTTCTGAATTTTCCCTTCCAAAATTATCCTAAGAAGCCTGTATTTATCATTACTCAAAATGTTTTATTTTTTTCTAACTTTATTCAGAACCTCATTATTTACTGCTTTATCGGTTCAAAATATTCTTAGCATTCTCTTGTAGAACCACATATCGAAGACTTCCAGACGTTTTTCAGTTCCAGGGTCAAGTGTCTATATTTCAAACACCATATAAAAGAACGGAAAAGACACAATATTTAATTATTAAACTTTATAACTTATTTGTGCTCCTCGATGTTAAAAAACTTTTTCATAGTTATGAATTGCATTCTAACTTGTTTTATACTAGAATGGATCTTATTCTTGAGATCATACGTTGCTGTGATATATATGTCTCCAAGTATTTATAGAATATTACTTGTTTAATAATAATTATAATATAAAATCATTCCGAAAAATTGAAGATTTATATATATATATATATATATATATATATATATATAGAAATTTCATACGATTATCAACTTCTTGTGTTAGACTAAATTTTACGCCTCGGGAGGTCTGTGGGTTTTTTAAAAGTTTTGACTCGAGAATCTCGTAACGTGTCACGTTACGTTACATTAAATCGACACTTAAATCCATCTGCCTTCCAAAACGCGAGAAGGAACAAAAAAAAAAATTAAAAAGACACGAGCAAAACACACAGTAGGGCAAGAGAGAGGCGATCGTGACAAGAGAATGAGGCCATTGGAGCGAAGAGTGCCTGCGGCTCCTGTGGACGTTTGCACCAACAAAATCGAACGTATTCACATTTTGTGTGTGTGTGCGTCTGTAAAAGAATAACGATCTGACCGGTCAAATATTTTGGGGAAAAATACGACCGATTTGCATATATAATATATATAGCAAATCTATCATGATATTAAATTGAATAGAAATACATCATAAAATATTATTTATATATAGTAGTCTTAGAACTCATTAATTGCAGTCGAATAAAATAATATTGAGCGTAAGAAAATATTTGATCTTTCAGTAAAGAAATCGGAAGGTTGACACTCAAATTAGTGACTCAGTTCTTTATATAGCATATATTAGAATATGTGTGTGTGTGTGTGTGTGTACTTTTATCAATGTTTACATTACTTCTTATGTATACTATAAACGGGAATTTCCAAGTATTTTAAAGTCAACAACACTTTTCGCAATAAAATAAATAGGAAGTTGTATTTGCATTAAATATATAATAAAATATTTTAATTTTTTTTACGTTTTTCTTTTCATTTTTGATATTTGAAACCTCAGATGACGCAAGAAAATGCATATGTAAAAAAGTATATACAACATCTGTTTAAAACAACTTTAAATTAACATAATCCAATATTGAGAATGAATATTGACAAAAGGTTCAATATATAAGTAAACATTTTTATTTGTTTACAGGTCTCTTAATGGCCGAATGATAAATTTACTGTTTTAAAAGACATTAATTCGTTTCCTGCACTCGTAATATATTTACATTTATAATATATGAATTATGAAATCTTAAATTTGATCATAAATATTATTCTCATTATAATAATATGACAATTTATAACAACAAATATCTGTAATAATTTAAAATTATTACTTTTTTAATTGTATCATTATTTTTGTCAAAACACAATAATATTTTAAAATTTCCAATACAGCCTTAGACGCAATTGTCTAAAAACTAATATTTTTTTACATCGGAGAAAAATCGACGCATCAATCTCGCTGAAAACGCATTGTTGCGAAAATTACGGAAATTTTTCAGAGAAAAAGAAAAGAAAATGGAAAAACTTCAATTTCTCAGTTGTCAACGGCGACCTGCGACATTTTTTTTTAATTACCTATCCCCCACCCCCTTTCGCAAATAGTAAAAATGCACAAAAACCGCTGATAATTTTCGTCACACCAACTGTTCAAATATGAACGGATGGAAAAACGCGATTTCGCCGTGAAAAGTGTGGAAAATGTGGAAAAAGAAGAACAAAAAAAAAACGAACGAAAAATACACCTGATGATGACCTCACGAATTCAAAAGTCGGCTTGTTAGTATCATAAAAGAATTTCAATGCTCTCTACACACACACACACACATGTGTATATATATATATATATATATATATATATATATATATATATATACACAAACAATTGTGATTTGAAGCTTTGTTATAATATTTTTTTACCGTGTCTTCAACCTTTTTACACTCTGAAAATAGACGACGTGTGTCGTAAATTATATGCAATCGTCGGAAAACAATATCTATTTATAATAATTGAATACTATGTAATGATACCCAAAGCGTCACTGATTATATTAATTTATAAATTTTATAAAATAAAATATTAAAGGGTAACAATGACATTATATTCAAAAACGTTAGTATTTTTTTAATGAAAGATTAATATCATAATAAAAATATTGGAATGATTGCACTTTTTGCGCATACATAATAATAATAATAATACATTATTTACTTTAATACGACAAAACAACTGTATTAAAAAAAAACATTCTTGTTACAAAGTCCACATTTTTTGAATATTTGTGACCGGAAAGAACACGATATAACGTGCACAAAAGACACATATGCAAATATATATATATATATATATATATATATATATATATATATATATATATATTATTAATAATAATAAATTTTATTCATTATTCATCAATGCAATAAACGATTATATTATAAAAATAATAAAATAATAAAAAAAAACGCACCTTCAAATTGCACATAGTCGAGCGATGTCATACGTTTCGCCGACGTCGTAATAAAATTGTGCACTTGTATCCTTACCCAATTGAATCACTTTTCTATATATATATACATATATATAAATTTATATAAATGCATGAATAATGCGACGTGATTATTATAATCCTATTTTTTTTTAAATAGTACGTTAAAGAAAAGAAAAACCAACGCCTGACACGTCGAACCGACGCCGTTCCTACGGTCGAACTGATTGATAGTCGTAAACTCGTTTCAATGCCGATTGTTCCACTGCAATGGTAAATGTGTATGTATACAAACTTTGTTATCAGATATCTGACGTACGATTCGAAGCCTGATGCTTGTTACGTCACAAAAAATGCGCTGTCATTATATTTTTTAAGAATTTAAAATATAAATAAATAATAACATTTTTTTTATTATATATACTTATTATTGATATATTCCAAATATATTAATATAAAAATCTGAATAATGTGACACGTTAATATTCTTCAA
Organism: Leptonema lineaticorne; assembly: GCA_024500535.1. NCBI lineage: Eukaryota > Metazoa > Arthropoda > Insecta > Trichoptera > Hydropsychidae > Leptonema > Leptonema lineaticorne. The sequence continues at coordinate 6,754,012 of JANIJI010000003.1, read as the reverse complement.
TTTTTTTAATATATTTTATTTAAATTTAGTTAGTATGACTTTGATTAATATGACATAACAATTATGCACGCTGATGTCACACTAACCACATTCAAACGTATATTATTATATATCGAAATAAATCTGAAATAATTATTACAATATTAAATATTTTAACAATAAAAAAAAAATAGAGAAACGCCGTACAAAATTAATGCAGTTAAATTGCAACAATAATAAATAAACATTTTATGATGCTAAATAGTGATTTTAAACGTGTATTGTTTTAAAATTTATTTAATTCAATACAATAATTAAATTTCTGTTATCGCTTATATTTTTCAAATAATATCAATATATAGAGAAATTAGTATTTCAATTTAATAAAAATAAAATAATATTGTGAATCCAAAATTAAAAATTGTTATAATTTAATATATAAATATTATTAAATTATAATAGATTTTAATATATTTTTGACGTGTTTTTTTTTTTAATGAAAATATTGTGCAATATGTTCATTAGTTGACATGTGCGCGAAACATCTGTTAACATTAAATACGACATCTAATGACAAAATAAATATCATGTGTTCAATTGCAATTTAATTACATGAATATGTATTATTTTAAATAAAATATCCAGTTATAAATATGACGATATTATGTGAAAATTACGTTAAATAACATATAAAACGCTGACGTAATTATGAACGAGTCGCGTCAACGGTTTATTTACGTTTCAAAGCTATTTTATGCTATTTTAATAGTTTTAATGTTTATATATATATATACATATATATATATAAAAGAAAAGTAAAATTAAAATATATGGTATTTAATATTACATATGTAGAAATGTTCTATCATCATAATTAAATTATAATATTTAATATATCCAAATGACAAAATTTTTTGATTATTTTATATATAAAAATATTAATATTTTTTCGACCATAGAATAAATACTATATATCAAATTTTTATACTAATATCTAAAATTGTATTTAATATTATACAAGACTTTTAATCTACTTTCTTTACATTATTTGATATCGTGAAAGCAACTTTGTTGCCGAGATAACAAATTTACAAAAATCAGTAAAAATAAAAATAGACATGACTTAATAAATCAAAAGTGATGCAAAAATTTGTTCAAAATGTCAGACTTGTTACGATAATTAATCAACACTTTGTGATGATCTTGTATTATATTTATTTATGACATCGATGAAATCCTCCATATTGACTATTTTATTTTTGAAATTATTATATATTTTATATTGTAGAAACACGGTCTAATGTTTGATTTTAATGAATAATATTCCAAGAAAAAAAAAACAACCAACGAGGAAATAATAATATTGTTAACGTAGCGGTTTCGATAAAGAAACCAGTTCACACGTGTCATCCTCGAATAAAACCCACCGTCAAAGAAGTTCGAAGACGACGACGACGATGATGATGATGAAAAAGAAGAGTGGAGAAATTGAATTCTTTACAGGCGGTTTATGTCGAAATATACGCTTCGGAATAAAAAAAAAAGTAGATTTTCCACGCATAAAACGTTATAAATATCAAAACGTGGCTTTAAATGAAGGAAAAAAATATCATAATATATCAAACGAAATAAAATATATATGTATAATAATAATACAATATATATTTTATCGATTATTATTATTGTTTCGACACTGATCGTAGTGGAACCGCAGTTATGGGGCAAAATTTATTTATGACTGTCGATGACCCAGAATTGATATTTTGAACACGGCTATATAGACTCTAAGACACCCGCGGTTAACCCATCGCACCAGTTATTTCATATTCGAATCTGATATTTTATTATATATATATACTTTTTTTACCGTGTATAAATAATGCAGTAGCATTTCCAATATACAATACAAATCTAACCTATAGATCTTATATAGTAAAAAAAAAAACCAGAGCCGAGAAACCAAAAACGGAGGTTAAAGATCACTGTAAACTCTTTCGTAAATATTATATATAGATTGTTTGGTTTTATAGTTTAATACAATATATAGTTTTAATATAAATCGAGTTTTTAACTCAATATCTAACCATCAGTTAATATTAGATATACAAATTATTTTTATATGTAGTGTTTCAAAATTCATCTATTAATATAAAGAAATAATCTAATTTAAATCGTATTACGAATATAAAAATACAAGGCGATGTTACAGATTTCCGGCTTTCGAATATCTTTCGAGACAATAAATACGGCTATGGCGACATTTCGACAAAAATTCATGACGAAATCGAAACGTGGGCGATTCGTCCTTCTCGACGGCCTTCAAAATTGACTTTGCGCGGCAACAAAAATCCGTTTATATATGGTATATATACATATATAATATATATATATACTTTTCCATTCGAAAAGCACATAGGAACCAAGTGAACGTATTTACAAACTAATCAAACATATATTGATTCGAATCGGCGTGACGTAGTAGGACAACGAACATCGTTGTTTTATCGAAGCAAATAAACCGGAGAAAAAAAGAAAATGGCCAGGCTAATTAAATATTTACCGGTTTTTTTTTTTGAAATTAATGCGCGCAAATCTTCCGTCGTGTTCGGCTGTCACAGTTGATTTATGGAATCGGATGGCGAATTTCCGACGTATAAAAAAAAAGCGAAACGGCGTCGTATGTCGAACCATTTTAGAGACGTTGACAGAACAGGACACGCGACAGGATTGACTGGTCATCGTATCCGATCTATGATATTATGAATCAAAAATACTAGATTATCAGGTAATTTTAATGATTATTTTAATGCTATTTTTTAAAGTGCCTCAGTGAAAAGATGACTAAAAAATTTCTAATCTTCTTATAGTTTATTATAAAATTATATATATATATATATATATATATATATATATATATATATATATATATATAAATCTTAATTATAATTAATATTTTGTTCATTATGCATATATTTAATTTCAAAATTGATCATATTTTTATCGAAACACATTATTAAAAAAATATTAGAAACGTTAATAGATCAAGTGAAGAACGAAACGTTATTTATTACTTTTAACTTGTATTAAATATTTTTTGTTGTCGTTTTGAGATTATAAAGACAGCTGTTAAAATATTGTTAAATTTTGAAAAATTGATTTAACCAGTGACGTACAATAGTGTTAAAAAATATTTTTTTTATATCAAAAACATATTCTACCAGTTCTTCAATGATGATTTAATTTATCTCTCATACTTCCATCAAATAATAAAAAAAAATAATGCGATAAAACACTTCATTATTCTTAGACAGATACGTACTTTACGATCTCAACATTGAAAATCAATATTTTTCTCTCAATTTATTATTTATATAGAAAAAAAAACGTTACTAAAATGCAGTTATTATTTTAAATGTGTTCCAAGCACGAAATCATGAACGGCTAATCCATAAAATAAATATTAGATATCGAAATCGTGTCAAGACTGCAATATTAATAATCAATAATGGGGAAAAAATATAGTGACGTATTGAAAAAAAAATTACTATCTTTAGTCACGTATATAAACAGTGTCATAAATTTAGTCACAGAACTATATTTATAGAGATAAATTTTGATGTAGGATAATAGAGCTTCTAAATGTCAACATTTTTTGGTGACGTGCGGAGTCGATAATTATAATTTCAATTCCTGTTGACATACCTGTGATGTAATGATTATATAAAATATTATAATTTTTATATAAATGTCAACTAGAATTTCAATAGTAATTTTTGAGTATCGGATTTTTTTTATAATTTTAATAATCCAAATTTTTGTATATATGATTGATTAAATTATGATTTTTATATTATTTTTATAAATTCAGAATATTTATTTAATCTATAAATTATAAGAGAATAATTTTATTCAAATATACAAAAAAAAAATCACACATATTTAGTGATTAACTTTATTAGAAGTATCACAATATTATTTATTTTGGCCTTTATTTAATTTATATCATTAATTCACTTAATTATTAAGCAATGAATTAGCGATTTAAAATTCAAAAAAAAAAATAATAATTTCCAATTTAAATTCATACTTCATACTATTATTAAATACTTTGATAAATTATACACTATTAAATATCAAGTTTAATATATATCAACCTACTCAAAATAAAATAAAAAATTAACCCCGCCATATAGAGCTGCTAAATTTTCAAACTTTTGACTTTAAAATGACAACCAAGGTTATAATATAATAATAAAATATGATAAAACAAATACATACACACGCGATCATTACATTTATATAACCTCACGGTTTATTTTAAAATAAATGATTAATCGATTGTTAAGCGTGACAAGAAAGGATTTAAATCTCTTGTCCCTGAACGTAACATTTTCAATATACTATAAGGTCAAAATGGGTTATGCAATTACATATTTATATTATCACATTAAGCGCATTGCGTAAATATCTAACATAATACTATTAGAACTAAAAAAGAAAAAAAAATAGAGATTAAACGTGTTATAATAATTTATAACACAAATAGATTTTATGATGTAATATGGCTGATAAAGCCGTATAGTAAAAAAAATATATATGCGAGTTGAATTCTCAAAAAACTATTATATATGACTATTAACGGTATTCGACTATAATATTTATTATTTTTTTTTATCAATTTCATAATAATAATAATAAACATACATACACATATTTGTATCTGTATAATCGCAAACGGTGATAAATTGTAAAATAATTCGTGAACAATGTTTTACAATGTAAATAAATCTTGTTAATTAGTGATTGGAATTTGCTAATTTAATATTGTATGAAAAAAAATGACATCCGTGATGGATATGCGATTAGCACGCTAGGATATGTGTGCATGCGTGTGTGTGTGTATGTGTGTAATATAGCCGGATTCAAATCCCAAAATGTCGATTTTAATTTATTTAATCGTTATTTATTATATATATATATATATATATATATATATATATATATATATATTTTAAACGTAAATACATTCACTTCAAACGGTAAGAAACGGTGAAATGTCAATATAAAGTTTAAAATTGATTATTTATCATATCAACGCTGCCATAAATTAATCTAAAATTATTTTAATCAAAATATAAATCTGTTTATTGTAAAAAAAAAAATTGATATATCAGCGTTGCTCAATCTTTTTGTCGCCGTTATATCAACTTTCAATCTCGAAAACATAGTCACACACCTGTACATCCAAAAAAGGTAAACGCAACTATTCCAAAGTACTATTCAAACTAAAAAAAATTTTTTTTTTTTTGAAGACATCATCGTTATTAAAGTAGAAAAAAATAGTAATAGTAGAATAATTTCGTACTCATTTCCTTAACAATAAATAACAACCGATTTACCTTAAATTAAACAATGTAACGCGAAATAACATAACTGTATTTCATATCGTTTATGCATATATTTTCCATCCATTTTCGTGTTAGACTAATTAAAATCAACATTGTTTCGAAATCGGAATCAATTCTTTCATTTTTCGAATAGAATCATACCGTATCTTTCTCCCATGATAAATTCGAAAGATTCACACGATTTTTTTTTTTAGCGATATCATTATATTCGAAAATGTTCGCTTAAAATGAATCTATCGTCGCAATCGTAAAGATTTCATTAAGTTATTTATCATTGAATAGCGCTTCTTTAACGCGCCATTGTTACGTCGATATCTGCATTCGAATATCGCGACATTTTGACCTCAAATATTTTTCAAAATGTTAGATTTTTTTATTTCATTATTTATAATCGTTTAATTTGTTCTTTTGTATTATTAGATCATCGAAGCCGAATAACGTAAATGTAATTATAATGTGAATATATTATTGAAACATGATTTAACGATTTAGCATATTAACGTTGCATTTTTGAATGTTCTGAATCACGTTATACTTTGGTATCTTGATAATGATAACGAGCATCATTATCATTGCTATCAAAAAAAAAAAATAATAATATAATAAACAAAGGCAAATCCGATGTCGTTTTATATAATGACTCTTATGTAAGGTCGATAAACTCGTATAGGGCTTCGACGCCATGTGAAACCCTACATTCCTGACATTCCATCCGCAATCTCGGAGAGGCATGATGGCCACGTGGACGCGTGACCACATTTTACAATCGTAATGATCGTTTTTACATCGACGATGATGGATTGAAAAGAAGTAATTTAACCGACCGTGACAATGACCCGTCGATCGGACGATGCTAATGAAGTTGACCGACAACTATGAATGCCCCCGACGAGATTAACGTGACCACTTGGGTTCCAGACGAATTAGACTATTTAAACCGGCCTGTTCTGGCTGACATTTTCTTTTCCTTATATTATTATTTAATAATCTATATAATACGACATCTATAGAAAATCTAAGATCTACTATTACTAATATGTGATCATGGGAAGGCATTAGCAAAAAGACATTTGTCAATAACCTCAGACCCAAAAAGCGTTCAAAATGTAAGATACACTTTCTTAAATACTTTTACCTTCGTCTCTAACTTCTTACGAACTATTCATCAAAATTATGGAGTCAGAATATTCTTCTTCTACTAAAACTGAACCCAATATTCAGCCTTGTTTTTTAAACTGTAATAAATATATAATAAAAAAAAGAACTGACTAAAACTAGAACAGCCCTATATTTCTAATAAGTATAATGGAAAATATACATAAATTGAAAAATATTATTTGAAGCCTAGATATTATTAAAATAATATAAGCAATAAAATAAAAATTTCTACACATATATAACATATGAATTCTAAAGTTCATATATACAACAACTAGACAATCTCTGAAAATGACTTGAGAAACTCGATTAAAATCGATAATAATAATGATTAAAAAACTGATAATGACATCACGAGTCCATCGATCGATGCGCTTTCGTGTCTCAGTGCAAAAGTTTGATTTTACTTTCGCTATATTAAAAATGATACATATATATATATATATATATATATATATATATATATATATATATATATCATTATCACGCGATCATTATTATGGATTTTTTTGTATATATATTTATTTAATCGACGCACGTGTCGCGGCGTTATTTCACGTTTATTTATTTATTTATATAGTTTTTTTATTTGGAAGTATTGAAAAATTCTGACACGCAAAACGTGAATTAAAATTAAAACGGAACATCGCCGTTATTTATAAATATTATAATATAGATGTATATATATATATCAACGTGTCAAAACAGTGTGTCATTGGAACGAATTTGAGTGCAAACACGAATTTTACGCGATGTTTAAAATCCAATTAGAAAATTGTGTCACGAGCGTAAAGCTGCAACATTGAAATAAAAAAAAAAATCAAACCACTAACCGTGTATTATATCAGTAATAGTTAACCTTTTTTTTTCATCGATATTTACATCCTTTAAACGAGTGTAATAAATGTCTAATTGAAAGCTTACCGCAATATTAATAATGATGAAAATTGCTCACCTGAAACAAGTAAAATAAATTTATTAGAATTAAAAATATTATATATAATATAAAAAATAATCTATTTTAATATTAATTTAATATTCAAAATATTTCATATCATTTTTTGATGTACTATCAAGTCTTGTTGTACTTGTACCGTTTTACTTCTTTAGTCATTGTATAATATAAATCAAAATGTTTTAATTAAAATTTCTCATTGAAATGGTTTATTTGAAATATTTTATTCTAACAATCATATTGTTAATAAGAGCGCTATAAATATTATTAAAAACACTAATATTTATAAAATTCCATCCATTGTTCCATATTTAAAGACCTCAAAAAAGAAAACATACGCATTTATCAGTCATTATTATTGACATTAACCTAAACTGTAAAATACTAGGAAATAGGTTTAAAATTAACGATCGTTTGCACTATAATTAGAAATGATGAACGAAGTTGTACTGACAACATTTTTTTTTTAAATTGCTTCTAAACAATTGTCAACGAACGAACAGGTACAATTATGCGCTTTTAATTATTACGTATTGGTTCGATAACTAAATGCGATTACGTAAAATGCACAAAGGACACAAGTACAAATAAGCGATGAAAAATAAACAAAAATATATATATATATATATATATATAAATCTTCAACGTGACGTGCACGAATTTTGTGAATTGGATCCACTTATATAAATATATACACATAGTACGTGCTTTGAATTGAAATAATACAGGAAATGTTATTGAGAATATAATGATGAGAGAAATATTGTTCAATTTGCTCTTTCGAAATATAATAATCGATTTGTCTTATTATTATTATTATTCACATAAACTCATTATTTTTATGTTTAAGCATTTTTACAATCTTAAAACTTTTCATATTTAAAGTGTAAACATAAAATATTATTCAATATCCTCACACAATGATATATTGCACAATACGTCGTTGATAAACAGCAGTACTTTACTTGTAATTATTATAATTCAACATTCAATTATTTTAAATGCATCGTCGATTGTGATAACAACCGTCTAAAAAAAAGTTGCATATTTTTTTTAATAATATCTCTTTTACATAAAACGCATTAGCGTAATTATAATCTATTATTATTATGATCAAATATTGTGGGAAAAATTAATTCATTATTAATACAGTTAAAATTATATATCATGAATTGAATATTTTTTTAGAAACAGTGCATCGAATATGATGCATTTGCAGTCTATTAATTTTAAATAAAATATATTATTATATGCCCAACTTTCTTTATTGATAATGTTTATTTTTTATTATATTATTTTATGATCGTATGCATAAAATAGTAAAAAAATATATCTATTTAACAATATATTATATATAGAATCTGTAATAGTTACGTTTTTATTGACATATCTATATCAATTTATGTGAGATTAATGAGTGCTTTTTCTCAGTACATTAATGACAATTAATCGATACAATAGATTTAATTAAATAAAACAGTTTACATCGATAATGATGAAAACGGTTTGTAAAAATCGTGTAACATAACTTTATACAATCTATTGATTTTTTTTGTAAAAATATAGACCAAGGGAAAAAAGCAATGATTCTTAATCTTTTCAAAATAAAAGAAAACTTATAATTTTAGAATATTTTTATGAAATACAATTATAAAATAATATAATTTATATGCATAAAAATATATAAGTGTATATAATTTAAACAGAATAAATTCTCAAAATCTGTAAAATATCAATATTCCATGGAACACCAATTGAAAATCACTATTAATAATACATAAATATATTTTTTTCAAAATGAAGAAACGAAAAAATAATCAAAATCCCTGGAAAATAATATATTATAAAAAATATAATCTGTTTTATTATAAAATGCATATAGATTTAAGAACATATCATTATTTTGTAAACAATATTGATTGTATGATTATACATAGAAAAATATTCTATATTATTAAAAAAAATCAAAATTTTAATATTGATAGCTTACGTCTGTTGATTTGAACTTTACAATATAAAAATATTACGTTAATTGAAAATTATTTATAATCTTATTTCATAGAATAATTATCATAATTATTTACCTACGATCTGTATAAATAATACGCAATTTAATTTTTGTTATTTATCTAAAATGACAAACAATTTTCCTTGTCTATTTTTACCGATTTCGTAATATTTTGCGATATTTCATATTATTGCAACAATAATGACATATTTTTCGCAAATGAGAGCGCGCTTGCGAAAATCAAGTTGTAGCATACTTATAAATAACGAGCGATATCACATAATTTTGAATGATAGAAAATATCGTTTTATAAATTATTTTAAAGTTCTTTAACAATATTTGAATAGTTAAAAAGGATATGACGATTACTTTTGAGATATCTATATGAAAAAAAATTGTATTATAAATAAAAAAAAATAAATATCACTCTGAATACATATTCGAATTGGAAAACCTTCGTTATATAATTTTATCGATATTGAAATATGATTGATCATGTTATTTGATTAATACTATTATTGCAAAAGTGAGCATGCATAAATCGTGAACTTTCCGCTATTACAATTTACGTACATTGATTTTTATTTTTTTTTAATTAAATTAAATTGAATCAATTAAATAACATAAAACAATTTAACGCCCAATTTTCATAGATTGAAAAATTCAATTATCTATTCCGCTATGATTATTATTTTAATTATAAAAAAAACGTAGAACCGATTACTTGAAATAATTATTTATATTCATACAAATTTTACAATACCGTTAATATATACTTATTTTGCTATTATACATTTAAAGTCTAGATAATATTAAAATTTAAGTTATATGAAAAATTGAATAGTATACATTAATATATATATATATATATATATATATATATATATATATATATATATATATATATATATATATATATAATTTATATAAATAAATCAAAACATTTAAATTATGAAAGAGTTTGGCGTTCGGCGATGGCGTTTTATTAATAAAATTATTATTTAAATAATACAATAAAATCCTCCGTATTCACTAATTACAGCTCTTAATATTTTTTAATGTCTATATACAAGTAATTTTAATTTATATATATATATATATATATATATATATATATATATATATATATATATAAGAGTCACGCATGAAATGCTTACATTAATATTTGCATTAATAAATATAATAATAATAAAAATTTTCGAGCGCACTTTTTTATATGAATTTTATTTTTAAAAGAATTTCCCAAGAAGTTCAATCAACTCGATATTTAAATAAAAATGCGCTATTTTTTTGCATCGAATTTGCATTTTTTTTTGCAAAAACAAAAAAAACTAAACAAATTCGCGTTTTGTCGAAAGTTCTATAATAAAATTTAATTTGAGAATAATCCATTGTGCCTTAAATTCCATACATTATACAACACGTAATCGCAATTAATTACTAACATGTTTATTAATTTAATAATTAAAAACACTTCCAGTTGTGATGTTATTTAAAAAAAAAATACAATTTACAATATTCATACATAAATATTAATACATATAACGACCTTTTGAAGATAGAAATTCTTCAACAACTTATTAAACATTCAATATCGTTTGAGTTCTTTTTACCATTTCCTCTATTAAAATTATAATTACGATTCCCATATTTTCGTTTTTAAATCACAATTGAGATACATCGTCACATCGTTGAATTATTTAACAATAATTGCAAATATATTCTTTTACAAATAAAATTCGTATGTAGGAATTCGTTTAACAACTGTGCATAGATTAAAATTCAAATTTCACGTATCGGTCGTTAAATATTTAATACATATTGGAATTCCATAATTTAAATAAAAAGAATAAAATGTTAATATTATTATAATGAACGTAACAATTCGCTATCATTGAGTAAAATTATCCGTTTATTTATATGTATTTCTTTATTTAATTACAGTGTATTATATATATATATATATATATATATATATATATATATATATAAATATATATAAATTGTATAGTTTTTATATACAATATAACTTGTAATTTTTTTTTACGAACATCATTTTTTCAATGAATCGGATTAAATTATCAGCTCACGAATCGTGTTATTAATAAAAAAAATGGGAACAACGTTTTTGTTGTCGTCTTTGTTGTTGTTATTGTTGTTGTTTCATTCCGATAACAAATGGCGAAGATGTATCTTTGGTATATATGTGGCTTCATTTCGTACAATGAAATCAAATTTGTAATCATTTTCATATACAGTTAGATGTATACACATATATAAATATATATTTTTTATTAAAAATATATCACAATCGTCATATCTAATATAAATCTAATATAAATAAGAAAAAAAATTTTTTGAATTATATTTATTATTTAATATTTTTTTATTAAATTGTTCAATTATGGTATATAAAATATGATTTTTTTTTCAGTTACAACGCACATATAATAGAAGAAAAAACTGAAAATTAAAAATCCTTCAAGTTAAAGTAAGTAATATATAATACATTACTTCATGGGAAATATATAATTCACCCTTTTAGAATCACTGGTATGGAACGTAAGTATTACATTTTATTCGAAAACCTACTTTTAACAATAAACAATGTTCTACATATTTTTATATTATTAAATAAATTACGGCACATCAAGTAATTAGATGTATTAAATAAAAACAACGGTAATTTTACGATCGAAATTATACTGAAAATGCTACAATTATTATTTTTTTTTCCATTATATGTACCGTGATTTCTAATAAAATTCATACATTTCAAAATTGATATGAAACTCGTTATTTTTTTAAAAAATTATCTGTAATTGAAAGAACACCGAAATAATTTAAATTAAAATTCTAGAACAAATCGAACGCGTTCCAAAAACATGCTCCGATTATATTTATTAAATATCTATTGTTATCTAAGCAATTACTATAATTATTCATTATCATCAAATTATTAACAAAAATCTTGTATTAAAAAAAAACATTAAAATCTAAAATATTTTGAATTACTTCATAATCAATAATTAAATTATTCAATGGAAAAAAATATAAAAAAATGTCTATTATATTCAAATTAGAAAACCGCCTATCTTATTAAAGAATAATTAAAATTAGAGTAAAAAATTCTCAAGTACATGTTATATATATATATATATATATATATATATATATATATATATATATATATATATATATAATTTTTTATCAACTTTCTCATTTTTTAAAATATTGCCATAACTTAAATAAAAATCAAAATTTTTCAAACATAATATAGTTTCACTCCAAAATTGTTAATAATTTCCAATCATTTTTATATCCTAAATTATACAAATTTTACATATGAATCCGATAATTAATTAATTAATAATTGAAAGGAAATCCGACAGATTTACGTCGGTTTTTTTTTCACTTTCATCGTCTGCATAAATTGCTCGTTTTAAATATCTTAATGCCGACTACTTAATTCGAAATACGAAATAATAAAACATTGCTTTCTCAATTTCTAACGTCGCTAATAAATAATAATAATAGCGCTTTAATCAATTTGTCGCCGGGGCGCTTTTTATTTTTATTTTCTCATTTTCCGGCTTTTTAGTTTCGGCATTGCGAGAGCGTGAAAAACCGGACGCGAAAACTTTTTTCTTTCTCCCCCCCCCCTCTCCCGTTGCTTCGTTTCGTTTCGCGTTTTTTTTTTTCAATTTCATCGCTCTTCATTAGCGGACGTTGGCCAAAAGACGAAAGCGAACGACACTTTCGCTTCGTATATAATAATAATAATAATAATTATGTGAAATGAAACTTTGATAAATGGCGGGAAAATAACGATGCGTGGCGACGTCGCTTATGTAATTCAAAATTTTTCTTTTGTTGTAAAAACGATTTTTTTTAACATCAATAATAAATAAATCGATTAAAATTTAAACGATTTTGATAAATTGATTTTTTGCTTTTTGATATAAATTGTTCCGGGTTTGCTTTTATACCGCGCATTAAAATCTCTTAATTATTATGAACTCGAAATTTAACTACAGCAATATTATTACGATTATTAATCTTTCTAAAATCCAAAAATATTATTGTTAACACTACTAGATTAAATCTAAATAATAAATACAAAATTAAAATACTTCAAACAAATTATAAAATTTACTAAATGATATAATATAATAAATTATTCACTAAACTAAAAGTTATTGTAAAATTCAACTTGATAATTCAATATTTTTATATCAGATGTACATCTCAAAAATTCTAAAGTATATAATTGAAATATAAATTAAAAATACATTAAAGCATATATAAATAAAGAGGATGCAATTAATTACATTTCATAGTAATATAAAAAATAATTGTAATACGTTTTATGCAATTTCCCCTATATAATAAAATATGAGCAACATTTTTCTTAGAATGCAGCAATTTAAATAAATTCAATATATTTTTAATTAAAAATAAAATATTTAATCAAATTTCTAATATATATTTTTATTACAATTTCCGCCTAGATAAAATTAATAAATAAATCATTTCGTCCGATTTATATGACTATCACATACAATATGGTTTGCTATAAAAAATAATCAATATTAATTAAAAAAGTAATTACCAACTCTTAAAAAAAATAATAAGTAATTGTAAAGGGCACTCGTACACGTATAATTACATTTTCCCACGAGTATCGCGAACGATATTCAACAAATCGTTATTTACTTAAAATTACACAAACTTTCATATAAATAACAAGCGTTAATTAAAGGGTTAACTTCCGTTTTTTTTCTTTCATTCGCTGGCATTTTGTAAAATGCCTTCGATTTCGTAATTAATCATCGGAAAAACCGATCGATTTGAATAACAATAATAAATGACAACGATATCGTTTTATATTCGCCTTTGTATGGTAATTTTTTTATGACACCGTGACACAAAAATCTACGTACGCCTTTTTTTTACAATGCATTATATACCTGTATTTTTTTCTTTCTGTTTTAAGTTATTCGCCGGTGGCAAAGTAATTGTTGTAATTTGATTATGATTTATCGCAGAGTATTATAAAGCGAATTAAATAATAATTTAAGTTTAAATTGATTCGGCAAGTTACCAAATGATACATGTGCGAAAACAAATCATATGATAAAAAATATAGTTCTATTTATTGAATATGCTTAGTTTTTGTGAAATATATTGATTATACATTTTTAAAATGTAGAAAAATTGTGTTATAAAATAAAATAAAAATATTTTGAAAATTATAAAGCTTCTGATAAATTATTTGTTTGTTTAAAATATAATTTCAAACACGAGATTCCAGTTCAAATTTCTCAAATATATCGTATTAATCCAGTTTTAACCTGTTCATAAATTGTACATACAAATATAATACAAAGCACAGACGTGAGAATTATATTACGAAAGTCGAGAACTTCACAAACACATGCATGTATATTTTGAAAATATATATAATTCAACGACTGTCATCTAATAAAATTGAACAAATTGTTTCTGACACGCCCTCGTACAACTGACACACTCCCGATCACTATTATCTTGGGCATTTGAATATATAATACATACACATATACGCACCTTAAAAAAATAACAATAATAATAATACGAATAAATAATTATTTATATGTATATTCTTAATGGTCTTTACGCGCAGACACAACGTGGTAAGTCACGATTTTCAAAATATGCACACCGGTGTCAGTAAGGTCACAACTTTCCCTTGGTTCGACAACGCTCTGGCAAAACGCCTTCGAAAACTCATCGTATATTATTTATTTATTTATCGTAAAAAAATACAATATAATATAATATTTATTGTTTATAAATTATGTTGGCGATCGGACGTTGCGTTGCTTTTCATACGAATGTGCGAGTTATAATTATTATGATGATGAATAATTCAATGTTACGCTCTCGTGAACTCCTCAGGTATGCGGGCGAGTTCTTTCAACGCTTTTTAGAAATATGCATGTATGTAGAGGAAGGTGGGGCGCATTTGGACATCTTTCTACTTTACAATCAACGACATTTTTAACTACTGTAAAATATTTATCAATCGTTTAAAGAAAGAAGATAATAAAAATTATTCTGATAATATCTATTTAAAAGGTGATAATATATTTTCATTATTGACACGTAACAATACTCTAATATACGAGATTTTTTTAATAAATGATTATTTTTTTAAAAAAAGTAATAAAAACGTGTCCAAACATTCCCCATCTTCCCCACGCTGACGTAGTATATTTGTATGTGAATGTTTATATAACAACTGGGGCAATCCGTAACGCGACGGTATACATTAAATCTTATATGGTTCAAGTCCGGTTTGCACTCATATGTAAGTACTTTTTGTATCTGAAAGCAATTGTACACCTATTGAAATTTCCAATACCTAACAGTACTTCAATTCTGCTGAAATAGCGACTTGAATTATTATTTTTTTATGCGATCAAATTAATATATATATTATTCATTAAATATATTACGCCGACATCACATCTTGATTTAATTATTTATTTTATTTTTATTTTTTTAAATATACTTTTAATTTATATAGATGATTAAATATCAAGGAAAATTATTAATATATACATATATTGATTCATATTGGTAAAAAAATATTATATTTAATATTCAAATATTATTATTTTTAATTTTAAATATTTACTTAAAAACATTTAAATATATATATATATATATATATATATATATATATATATATATATATATATATATATATGATTACAATCATATTTTTATTATAATTTAAATAAATATTTTTTCCTTAATACTATATTATGATAAAATATTTTGATTTTGATTGACAAGTTTTCAACCTACGTGACATTAACAGTCACACGAAGAATATTGACGACTTCCCATATTGCACAATATTTCCTCCAAGTGACGATAATTATTCGCGTATAAACAAAAACACCGCAATAAAACGAGCGATACGTGCGAATAAAAAAAAATGGCGACTAAACGATAATCATAAAGATAATGATAGTTATATTTCTCACAGTAGATCTTTCGCCGTTCAATAAATAATGCTTTAGCATTGAACGTGTCACGCGAGAAATCATTGCATAATACCGTTGTCGAGATATGCTTTCACGAAAAATTCCTTAGCAAATCAATTATGAACCTTCGTGATGAAGCACAATGAACAGGATTTCCTATTGCTTTAGGGATTTTGAGCGTTTTTTATTTTTGACACTCGAAAATTTTATATTTATAATGTATAAATGCGTATGAGCGCTCGATTTTTCATTCTTTCAATGTTCCATTCAGTAACCTTAACTAAAGACCGGAAACTCGAGCAATAATTCGTCTTGAAGCCCCACAGAAGAGACCCCGCATTTTCGCATACAAAACCTTCTTTATTACCACATAATTTATCGCCTTTTTATTTTTTTATACACAGAATGTTTCAAAAAATATATTCACATATTCGGTAAAATTAATGTTTTTCAATACAATAATATCTTATAAATTTTTGTACCGCGTTATTTTGAAATCATACAAAATAAATTATATATTTATGACAAATATTTAGCCACAAATTGAGAGACACTGCTTAAAAAACAATCACTTTTAATATTACAGATAAATATAATTTCAAATAACAATAACGATTTAATTTGATATACGAATTGCATGTTTAAAATGTTGCTCTAAATCTCAAGGTTCATACTATTTATAAATCTTTTTTTATGTATATTTTTTTTAATTCTAAAATAATATAAATTAAAAATAAAACAAATATTTCAAAAACAAAGTGTGAATTTTGCTAAAAATAGAACTAACCATGAATTTTATAATATATATATTTCTAGATCACTCTATATATAAGGTATATATTTAAAAAAAAAATATTATAGTGTATATTGAAAGATATTCAAGTGGATCATCGAACCGGGTCGTTTCGGTCGAATCATCGAAATCTAGATTCGGTAATGGACCGGTACGAAAAAATAATCGTGTAAAAGAAGACGTTTCGACCGCAATATTTAATAATAATCAAAAATAATAGTCAAAACCAAAATAGCCGCATACCGAAAAAAAAGGTACGTTTAATATACTATTTTGCGTTTAAAATTCATGGTAGTTTTAAAACATTTATATATGCCAAAATGGTTAAAAGATGAGAATATATCGAAACAACAAAAATGTGTCTGAAATGTTATTTTAAACTATTTATATGATAAACGGAACTTAAAAAAATCCTTATAGTAAAAATAATGATTTATATTTTTAATAGCAGATATATCGCAATTTTTTCATATCTGAAAACATCTGAAAGTGAAACATGGAGTTGAACAGCAGCTTTCTCAGTACCAAACAAAGACTGAAAATAAATAATAACGGAAAGGCTTTGAACTAGAAATCTTGAAGTCTGATGTCATTCATCAAATTTTTTTTTAGTACTGCGATATGGAAGGCAATGGAAAACCACCACATTTTATTTATTTCTCTGAATAATTACAATAAATCTCGCGGGTTAAATTTTAAAACATCTTCAAATATTCAATAAAAAAATGTTATTCAAAATTAATAATTGCTTTGAATATATAGAGAAGTGCGTATAGAAGAAATCAATTATGTTACTATTTAACATTAACTTTAGAATGCATTATAATATTTATAAAAAAAAATATTTTAATTAATATCTATCGAAAAACATACTTTTGACCCTTGTTAAAAAAACTCAAACTTTCAAAATATCTACTATAATAAAAAATTAACATTATTAATATAGTATTTTTTCATACTTAATAGCAATTTGCAATTTTTCGGTACACATTTATAAAAACGTGCGACGATGTTTATTACTGCTTATTTATTTATTTATTTTTTTATCATTCGTGAAGTTATTTTTACAGTCGTTAAATATTCGACTCGGTGTTTTTTTTTTCCTTCACCATTTTCCATTCTGTATTCAATAATCCGAACGTAATTATTGCTGGTAACATTTTCTATTTTCGTTTGGCGTCTGCTTTTCAGATGAAACCGATACATTATAAATTATGTCAAAATGAGAAGAAGAAGAAGAAAAAAAAACGCATATTGGAAACGAATGATTTTCTAGTAAATCGAGAAGCTATGAAGTGGTAACGCGATATTTTGCACATAAATAGAAAACAGATCGAGTATCATCAACGTCGTTTTGAATTAGCTAGTAGAAATGGGGGAGAGTGGGTCACATTGAAACAAATTAACATTTTATGGAAAATCGAAATCTATTAAGATCAAAACAATACAGCTTTGTCTGCGATAAGTTGATTTTATTTTTACATTTTTAGAAAATGGTTATATTTTTTTTTCTTCATTCATATAATATTTTGATATTTTTGAAAAAATTATATAAATCTATAAAAAATATTAAATCTCCGATTCTATAAATAAAATATAAATAATTATATAAATATTATCTCATTTAACTCTTTTTATAATACATTTATAATATAAATAATAAGAAAAATATCGACGACAATTAAAAACAAAATATTTATTATATATTAACTTATAAAACCACTGGTTAACGTAGGTGTTTTTCAATCACCATTGTCATTATCATCGAATCTGTGCAATACAGATGATTATATTACAAATACACAATTTTCCTCCATATATAACAATTTCAAATATCATTATAATTATAAATAAAACTTGTTTTACATAATAAACACTGTAATTTTAGATGACATCACGAAACAGAATTTGAATCGAAAACCTACAACGTTAAAAATCAGCATATTCATCTCATTACATATCAAAATACATTTTATTTTTGTAATCTGATCAAAAGTCGCATCCATGTCCAAATATGAACCACCATCCTCCCACAAATGTACCTGCATACGTGCATAATTTTATAAATACAGAGTAACTCAAAAAAAAAACCCACGAAATAAATTGATAATTTTATACTGAGAAAAAAAAGCAACATCGTTATTATACAATTGTAAACTTGTTAAATGAGCGCGTTATTTATTTTGGAACATCCTGTATTTACGAACATGAAGAATTTTAATGTTATGATGTTGTATGAAAACGCGTTTTGTCACAATTCAGCTTTCACCGTCCGCTCGAAATTTGCGTATAAAAATAATATAATATAACATAAACGTCGATCTTGATTAACTTTTATGTATGCAAAGTTACAAAAAAAAAAATAAACATGAACATGAACCGTGAAAATCACACGTATTGTTCGACAGAGCAAATTTTTCACCACGCAATATTTGAAATATTTTTTTTTCAAAAATTACGCATTCGTGGGATAATAAAGGTCGATCGTTATCATATACAGGATTAAAATGATGGAAAAAAAATGCGTTATACCAGATATTTTCATGTCCAAACAAGACGTTTTCATGTCCAAAACGGTGACATGAAAAACAATGAGGCGTGAGAAACTCGTAACTGTAAATCGGAAAATATGTGGAAAATGTGCGCCGTTTGTTTTATAAACGTAGAATAAAACCGTATGTTTTTTTTTCTAACGCGTAATAAAGCCTCGTTCACACTAAATACCATCCGTATACGGTTAATATATAAAAAAAATGTCACATTTATGTCTAGTATAAAATAAATCAATTGTAACTTCATATATAATCTGATTTATCATATGCTAAATTATCGCTTTAATTGGACCTCATTAATTTATATACCGTCAGTTATGTGTAATCGGTTTAAAATTATTACATCATTCACGTTTGACATGAAATATGATAAATATGATTATGTCAATATTTTATGTTGCATATATTGTATTATATATTTCCGTTTTATATAATCGAAAAGCAATAATATATTATTTTATTATAATAGAATTTTCGCATTCCTAATGTTATTGTGAAATTTATACATAATAGAAAATATATTATCTATGAATGGATCAATATTATATACATATATAATAATTCACATCTTTTGTATTTTATATGAACACAAATCAGTTAAATATTGCGTAACATTAATTAAATTAAATTATTGTAATTTTATATTAAAATTTCTACAACTTTCTTTATAAAATATTATATAAGCAAATTTACGAAATATGAAAATAAATGTTTTTTTTAATAACTCACTTTTAGTTTATTTATTTAAAATTAAGATCATATTTTTGTTACAAATATAATAATCTCTTATATATCTTATTATAATCTCTTATTTTAAACTAAATATTTAAATTCAAAAACAGTTTCAGAAGCTCTGTGGGTTCAGATGCTATTTTTTTGAAATATATATTTATATAAAAATATTCTTCTATTATGAAATTAATATATTAAAATTATTCAATCGTGTTGGTATAATTCTATAATTTGTATAAAATGTGATAGTATCAATTTTGCCGTTAAATTTTTTTTTTACTATATCATCGTTAATAACCAAACAAAACGTCCGATTATTCAATAATTTTCCATTATTTTACATGGAGAAAAAAAAAACACGTATACGTGTAAAACATTTTTTTTTTGTGCTCTGATTAATTAAAAAATTGCACAGTATTGCGTTTCTTAAGAAATACGTTAAGAAATAAAGCCTACATTATCAATAAAGATTACTTTTGTTTCGCTAAACTGACTATGTTACCGTTCACCACAAACACATGCGTATAAATATATTTCTATTATTTTTTTAAAATATAAATAAATATATTATAAGTATGTACTTTTACTATAGTAAAGACCCGCTTTACCTTTATCGACGATGGCTATTCATAGTAATTTTACAATTAATGAGACAAGGTTGATCGTGCAATGCATGCCATTCTGCGGTCTACATAATATGACATAGTTCAATGTCAATATTTATGCGGTATTGTCATACAATACAATGACGATTTCACTGTTTTTACTGACAATTGTAAATCTGATTATGGTATAAACCAATTCGGAATTGAAATAAACCGTACGATAAATTCGCGATAGATTTTTCGAGTTGTTTATAATGATAATTTATATTATTATTTTTTTTTTATATATACTAGATAATGTCAAATAACTTTATGTACGACTGGTATGGTTTTTAATCGTTTCTAAATCATAAATGTCATTCGAACGAATAATATTGACATATATATATATATATATATATATATATATATATATATATATATATATATATATATATATATATATATATAAAACGGTATGTCACGATGAAAATGTGACATTATTAACCGTGTCTTAATATATCGCATAAATAACACTAATTACCATTTAAATATCAATTATAAAATATGAATTATACGGTCATTTGTCCTAGCGTCTATCGCAATTGTTCACAGACGCGATGGTTTCTTAATATTATTTCAATTTTTGCAAACAAGAGAAATACAAATTCAATCTGTTTTCGACGAATTATCGCAACGATCGTTTCGCCAACAGTGAAAAAAAAATGTGACAAGGCATATTTCCATTAAAATTCACACGATATTCGAACGATTAAGATTCTGGTCCGGATAAGAGGCGATCATTTTTTTTAACGGACCAGTTTGGCTTTTTTTCATTTCTTCTAATTCCAATAGAGCAGCGGTCGTGAGTGTTTTTTTTTTTGTCAAAATGTCCGAACTGATGGATGAGTTTTCTCGGAAACGCGATTAATGATTAAAATTAACTTCCAAAAGAATTCTAATATCATCATATATGCATTTCATCTAAAATATAATACGAATCTTTTTATAAAATATTACGATGCCACTAACAATTTTTTAAATGAAAAAAAAATCACTCGATAAACATCATTAACTTTTCTTTATATAAATCAGCGTCTTAATTTAAAATAAAATATAGTTACTCAATCGCAATTTATAACTTTATAATACATTAAATCAAAGTATATATAAAAAGTGCAACTACTATTTTACAACTGTTGATTTTATCGTTGTTGTGCAACTTTGTAGTTCGTAAAAAAACCTTGTTTTTTCATTTCAAACATTCAGATGATTCCGTCTTTCTAAAATTATCATTTTATTATAATACAATATATTTTTATCATCTTTACGCGTATAAAATTTCAGATACTGAGAACACAAAGATCCAAATATCGATTTCATAATTTCACATCACAATAAACTCGATCAAAAGAACAAGTATTGCCATAATTTTTAAAACTATTGACCTTTATTCTTAAGACATATTTTTTTAAAATATCATAAAATTACTAAACTTTATGACTTTCTTGACACGTTCAAAATGTTACTACGTATAATATATTATAATACGTTTTTCACATCAAAAAGTAATATCGAAAATCCAATGTAATAAATAAATCCACATCTTAGAAGTAGAACCCGGAATTCAAGATATGATAATATAACATGTTAACACCAAATATTTAACTTCGATGATCTATTATATAATATATAGCATTGAATTCCATGTTAAAAAAAATAAAGTGTCATTTAATATTATATGGAAAATATTAATATATCAAAATATATTCTATAATATAAATAATTGAATAAGATTCTTTAGGTATTCGAATATAAAAAAAATCTTTTTACTATTTCATTAATTTTATAAGACATTTTGATTAAATTGACCGCTAACCGCATAACTATTACGAAACATTTATATATATATATATATATATATATATATATATATATATAAACCGCAATAATTCACCAAATTCAACTCGTTGAGGAAGAGGATATATTATAAAATTATTAAACATAATTGTCATACGAATAACCGTTCGGACGTTGACTTCTTAACGTGTTTATTACGTAAAAATCGTGTCTCGTAATAAATAAATAAATTAACGCGTATTACACACACGCACGCACACACACACACAAAAACGTTAACGGACTTTTCAAAATCGAAGGAACTAATCGATGAAGTATAAAAACAGAAATCCTTTTATAACGAACGTAACGAAAAAAAGTCTACGTCAGGAATCCGGTATTTTATTCATTGAATATTTTGACGTATTTCAGTGGCCAGGACCTGTCTTGATATAGCTTCGGGTTATTTTTTTATATATATATTATTGCTACGCATAGACGGTTAATAAATGGTGTAATAGTAAAAATAATAATTTAGTAATAACGTCGACGTATATCTAAGATGCTCTTGCGGTCGTTTTATATATATATATATATATATATATATATATATATATATATATATATATATTATAAAAAGTTTCTAGTTCCAATCTTAAGATATAACTATATAATATATTATATTTTAGATAAACGTTAATTTCTAATTATATATCAATAATAGCTATAATATTTATCATATCGAATAAAAATTCCAGATTCAAATCATATTTGATTTAAACCGTCTGTAAGATTGATCGAGAACATTGACATAAATATCTAAATATAACAAAAAAAAATAGATTATTTGTCTTCTATATAAAGAAAATCTTGATATTAACTATTTCCTTATATATAACAATAATGATAATCAAGAACTCAATTAGTTTAATAACTCTTGATCTTATTAGATACATTACATCATACAAAAAAGGAAGTGTTGTGATTTCACAATTGAAATCAACCAAGCAATCAGATAGTATGCAGAATTGTATCATAAACATTAAGGAATGATTGCATATAAGATTTTTTTATTATTATTAAAAACAAATATATCTATGAATTCAAAATATATACAATTTATAAAATAAAGCCGCGTTTGCGATTTCAGAACACCGATCGATGTTCAAAATTGGATCATTCGAGTTTGCTAATTCGATCCATTTTGTTACTTTGCCTAGTCTGGTTATTATTTTTCCTATTACGGTTTTACGACACGTCGTGTCGACATTTTGGTGTTAAGGCATTTCGTTATCTGGAACTTCTCATCGTTACACTCTTGCGGTTCTTGACTTTTTTTTCCTCTACTTCTTTATCATTATCATCATCGTCGTCACCATCATCGTGATATTATATTTTTTTTTATGTTTCGTTCAAAGTGACACTACCGTTCCATTCGTTGACGTTCAAACGCTACCGGATGTTGGTTTTTCCTTTTACAATAATGCCTGTGACATTTCGACAACAATATTTACAGTTCGGACAACTCGTCTTCAAAGAATTCTTTTCTTTTTATATTTTTTTTTAATTATTCAAGCGTTACCCGAAAAATTTGTCTATTGCATAAATCGCTTCCTTTTACCTGTGTAAGAACTATTATTTTGTAAATTTATAGTTCAGTGGCTCTTAATCTTTTTAATACAGCATAACACTATTCATCCTATTTTTAAGTAAAATACTATTATGCAACACAAAAATTTTAAATACAAAATAGAATTTCACGCAAGAAAATATAACAATGAAGAATTGAAATATTAATAATAAAATCGCCGATTTCACTTTACATCTATTTGATAATTTAAATAATGTGAATCATCATACAGATTGCATGATGATCCAATTAAAAAGTATTCAAAGAATTTAAAAAAAATCAATTACGGGGTCGTTAACTTGAGGTCATCGTTTCTAAGTGAACAAGTGCACAGAAACACCTGTAGGTAATCCTTTTACGCAGTTATCTACCACTTATTATTTTACAATATGATTATTAAACAACGATCCTTCAATAAAAAAGTCTATCCAAAAATATTTCAAATAATCAATCGTATAAATAATGGGTTTATAAAAAAAATATCATATAGTAATCAAAAATACAATAACATATCCAATATATGTATTAATAATTTTTAATATATCCTAAATCATATCAAAACTGAGTCTTAATATAAAATTCTCTTTCAAATTATTTAATTAAATTTACAATGTAGCATATATTAAATATCGATTCGTCTGACCGCAGCCTTATAATTGCTATTTCGGGTTGATTAGATTTTTTTTCCTGCTATACAATCTCGCATTCTTCTTCTAAACGTTGTGAAAAATTCCTTCTGTCGAGGGTTGTCTGCTTTAGGAAGTCGGATAATTAGTTTACGACCGACAAAAAAATATATATAATAAAAATAAATCAGAAACCCTCTTCAGTAAAATTGCCCTAAATTATTTTTGAGATATTTTACCTGAAATATTTGAGAAAATGGGCTATTTAAAACAATTTACGTATAATTAAAGAAAAATATATATTATATATGCACGAAACTTACTTTTCAAAAGCATGTTTAATTAACAGACAAACCAAAATATAATACTTATTAAGAGCGTTATATATAAAATATACAGACATACTGACTAATTTTATATAGAAGTTTTGTTATTATAAAAATATACATAAAATCGTCATATTTTTACAACATACTATATAATTGATAATAAATGCAAATATAAAATTAACTTCACACGTAGAATACTTAAAAATAACGATATATTTATTAATAAATATATATTTTAACTGCGGTAATTAAATATTTGAATTGTTGATTATTTTATTTTCGCATATCATGTCAAGGTTTTTTAATTCCAAATACCTTTTTCATTGAATTTATAAATCGATAATAAATTACTCTTCATTTCTTTCGTATATTATGTAAATTCGGCATGAAAAAGGTCAGATCCTTTTGTGTTCTCACGTTAAAAAAAAATAATTGCATCCCTTTAAAAAAAAAAGGGAAGCGGGGATATAACAATTTAATAAACACACCTGTTATGTTTAACCATCGGAAACAGATTATAATATAAATTTATAATATTTAAAAATTATCATATATTAAAATATACTAAAAATATTTTTAATTCAATTTTATTAAAATATTATTATATTATAAAAAATAATATTATTCATCATAAATATATTGTTGAAAATAAAATTATAAATAACGACAAAAAATTCTAAACTACTTTAAACAATTTTATATATTAATAATATAATTAAAAATAACGTTTATTACCTTGTAGTTTAACATAAAAACATTATCGACCTCTCATTATTTTTACTCACGTGTACTCCATATAATAATTTTGTGTCAATGGAGAAAATATTTGAGATATGCGAAATCGTTATATATATATATATTTTTTTTTTGTCCGCACTGTACAAAATAAATCATTAAAAACACAATTTGGAATGGAATTTATTTAATAGTTAACGTTTCTGGGGCGTCATTATCGAGGAATGCAAACTGGATTACTCTCACAACTCTCACTACACACATTATTTTACAAATTGCAAAAACGTAGTTTTTTTTTTAATCACTTGTACGAAAATATAAGTGCATAAAAGATACGAATGAAATAAATCATAACGTAGATGATAATATAAAAGGATACCTTATGGAAAACGATTAATCAATACATTTTCTGATAGATGTAATATTCGTGCAAATATATCCTTTGTGTTATAAGCGCATCGTTTAGATTTTAATGCACGTGCGATTGACTGTTAATTAACTATATTAATTAGTAGTATTAAAGCATACAAATGGTCATGGATAAAAACATTTAACCATTGATGTTAACTAAATTAACAGACTTTTAATTACTTAATAATATCCATATATAGGTAATTACTGTGTCTAATTTAATTTTATTTCAATATTGTAATATTTACGTTGCCCAATTTTATATAAATTGTTTTGTGCAATCTTATGAAATAATAGATATAAAAAATGAATTTATAATAAATTATTAAAAATAATATTAAATGTTGTACAATTTGAAGAACAAAAAATATCGAATAATTAAAAAAATATATAATAAGTTTCTTTAGTTTTGACGATCAATAAGTTCTGACTCACAAACCATTATATTGTGTGTGGTTAAAACAGTAACCGTTACCCGGGCAATGTCTGGTAAAATTGATTTTTGAACCACCCTGTCGTATAACATACTCGATAAAGAGGGATAGATAAGTAAACGATAAGATTTATATAATAAAAACCGTTACATGTATAACAAAAATATTGAAGTAACCTAATCTAAAGCATAGTTCAGACGATATCTATATATGTTGATTTCGATTATAACATAAAATCATTTTAAAGACGACTCAATTTAAAAATAAAAATAAGAAAACTTAATTTATACCCTTCGATACCTAATCGCTTTATATACAACGTGTGTACAGGATATACAATGATGTGTTGTTCCGTATGAATTATTAACGAGTCTCTATTGAATGTAACCAGTAATCTAAACGACGATCACGAAGTTGAAACATTATCATAAATTTGAATGAAACGACCAGCGCCTTCGTAAAAGTCGAAGACGAGGACATGACAGTTGTTCGACTATGAAAATGACTCGATTTGACTGACGATATATTTCAGCTGCCGCTGTTCTTCGATGACACGACTCAAAAGATTGAAACCTTATTGTGTTATGGAAAAGCACAATAAAATATTTCAAGACCACTCGAGTAAAGGAGTGAACAGAATTGTACAAAATATACGTGTGGGTTTAAATATATATATATATATATATATATATATATATATATATATATATATATATATATTCATAATCAATATATACCATATAATGTCTCCATTATGACAATTATGGTTATAAATCAATAGCAATACAACTATTATGGACTAATCTTCTATTTCAGCATATTTCTATCTGGAGTCTAATCAACAGAATATTCATTTATACTTTTAAAACCAATAAAAATATAGTTTCAATCATTGACGAGCAAAATTCTGGATGAACTGAATACTGAAAATTGTCGTATTCTTATATCCGCATTATTCACTCGATTTTGCTCGGTGTTGATTTTTTTTTATTAATTTCTGATACAAAACCGATCACTAAAAAATGAAGCGTTTTTAATAATATTTTAAAAATATTGAAAATAGTAATAAATTATTGAAACCGATATAAAATAAATTAAAAAAAAAAACTGTTAAATATTTTAATAACTGTAAATATTTTTACTATTTCGATAAAAATAATAATCGTCATAATTATTATTATAATCGTCGGAATAACTGTCGATGATGTTTTCCGTATCGAATCTTCAACATACACATGAGTCATATATCAGTTATTTATTTATAAAGAATAGAAAAAAAATGCCATAATAAAAATATCCACATACCATTTGCATCATCGCTCATTTTCATTATTATTTTTATTATTAATAATAATTCGTTATTGCTTTATTTTATTTTTCGCTCCCGCGTAATAAAAAAAGAATAAATTTCCTATATAACTAATTTATGAAGCGTACAAAAATGGAATTATGATATTTTTATTGCATTTCATCATACCGTTAATTTGAAAATTAATCGATTTCTGATTAAGGAATAGTCGCGTTTATTTAATATATTAATATTCTTTATAGTACTCGAAATATTTTAACGCGTATAAATAAATATTCATATTAAACGGCAGAATGAAAAAAAAACGTTAAATTGTTATTCGAAATATATAAAAATATTCATTTAATTTCTATTACAAAAATTATATACAGTTATCGATAAGGTATTTATATTTTAATATTTTATATGATCGATTTGTTCCAACTATAAAAAATATTTAGCTGTAAAAAAAAATATAACAGTATAGAAACGAATTTCAGCATTTAAAATACATATTATACAATAAATTCGTCTGCTATAAAAAACGGTATTAGATGTACCATAATAAAATGCTCAATAAAAATACTTTTATTATAATTATAATATAAAATTATCTTTTCAGCCAAACTTAAATAATAATACTAGTGTTGTTATTTTTAATTTATTTCATATTAAACAAATTTAAAAAAATATGTTAAAAATCTACAAAAATTTTTTTTCTAAATATAACGATACTTTTAATACAAACATATTATATAAGCAATTTAACATATTAAAAAATTCCACAACAAAACAAATTAGCACTAATAATGACAATCAGAAAAAAGAATTATAAATATGAAATAAAATGAGTAATTATAAAATATCATCCGCCATTGTGCATTATAACGATTGTCGACGATGTAATTATCATTGTTAATTGCTCGGATACAGATTTCAAGATTAGCCAAATGAAGAATGTTTATTATTACTTTCTTATTATTCCGTATGAAATAAATGTAAAGGTGTGCGCACATTCGTTGTGCACGCGCGCCGGTTTCACTTTCGCTCGAATTATTCTGTAATGTTGTAACTTGACCGATGTTACGGTTTCTAGTTAACATTATATTTTTTAACGCGCACACACACATATATAGAAAAAAAAGTTATTTTTTTTACGTATATATAATATATATTTTTGGACGATTAATTCTACGTAAAAATAATTATTTTATACTATGTATTATATAAAATGTATATCGCGTTGTATTCGACTCTCTTTCATAAAATTGCTTCGAAAATAATATATTATTGTAATAAATCATCTTTCATATTAATTTATGTTATTTATTAGGGAAGTGATTCTCAAAATATATACACACAATTAAGTTTATAATAAGTATATACGACTAACGTACAGAATATAGAAAAATAATAATATTTATCTAAAACTATCTTAAAATAAATTAATAATTATAGAATAACTGCCTTGAATATCGGTTTAACTCGTCATCATAAAAAAAAATATTGAAAATCAAAACATTGTCATGAACTATTCAATCGTCATTTTGTTTAAACAAAAATGGCAATGTAAACATTGCACATCGAATAAGCATACAGATGAAAAAAAAATACGATAACCGTTATAATCATACCTTATCAGAACTGTTGAGGAAGTCCGCATCCGTATAAATGCATAGCGTTGACTTCCTGGACAAGGAATCGCTGGCCAAACTGCTGGAACTGCTGCCCGTGGAAAACTTCATTTTCTTTCGATTTTTTTTAAATCAATTTATTTGTGAAAAAAAAACTAAATTTTTTTCTCATCACAAAAAAAACAACTAGTATCAGTGTAAACTACGTTTATTCGCACCAACACGAACACGCACAGATTTAACGGAACTGAACTGACACCAAAAATTAATGAAGAGTTATCCGAAGGGTCCCACCACGTAAAAAGATTTAGTGTCGGACCTCACTCTTGCACATCCCAACACCAGCAGCATCTCTGACATCTTAGATATCTGTAAATTTAAAAAAATATATATTAACTGTAGCAAAAATATCGATACATTTCAGAACATCACTTTGACATGAGAATATATTTCTAGAAAGTCAATGGATATGAATAGTCCTGTCTTTCATTCTATAGTATCGTCAACGTTATACCATAAATACCTGACTTGACTGTGAAAAGAAGATAGAAGTAGAAAATAGTATAGAGTGAATAGAGGTCACAGTTTCTATTAACCAAGACCCATAATAAAGGGGAAAACGTCATCGGAATGAAATTTTAACTTAAAACTCAATTTCTATTTTAGATATATAATAGTGAAGTTTCACATTCTTAATATTTTAATTGTTATATCATAAAAAATTAACATCGTTTAATTTCTTGTAAATAACAAGAGTTTTCTCTTGTTTTATATATATATATATATATATATATATATATATATATATATATATATATATATGTGTGTATATATATATATATATATATGTATGTATATATATATATATATATATATATATGTGTGTGTGTATATATATATATATATATATATATATATATATATGTGTGTGTATATATATATATATATATATATATATATAGTCATATTAGTCATTTTGAGTGTCATATATTAATTAGTACTGAACATGTGATAAAAGTGTAGAAATGCGAGAGTTAATAGTATATAAAATATGCAAATAGATGCACTTTTACTTTTTTTTTACTGAATAATAAAAACTTCAAGCATCTGACACCTGCAATATCCCAAATATTTTTTTTTCATAAAATAAAGCTCTTATTCTAATATTAAAATATAAATTATGCATTTAATACTTGAAATTCGATATTTTAAAATAAATATCTAAAGAAAAATATTAATATTAATGACAACATTGTGTGAAATACCTTCCAGATCAACATTTTTAACTACAAATACGTGACGTTAATTTTACTTTATATATCATTCTTTCATTATTTCAAAATAAAATATTAAAAATTATATATTGTGAATGCAGACTCGATTTATAATTTTTACATCACATATATAATAATATAAATTTTAATCATTTTCTTCGGTGTGTTTCTTTGAATGTTCACAAGAGTTGACACGCAAAACTTTTACTTGCACATGATGACAAAATGACACACGAAACATTCTCATTTCTACATTGTTATATATATATATATATATATATATATATATATATATATATATATATATATATATATATATATAATTTTTTACGATATAATTAACAGTTTTATATTCTCATTCTGTAATTACTATGCGTCGCGTGTAACTGAACCGTTCTAATGAACGACGTAAATATTAGTATGGCAACATTTAGATAAATTTCGATTCATTGTTGTAAAATCAACAGCGATATAAAATATATAATTTATTGAATAAATAGTACGGTTAAAATTGTGCCTATTGTTCAAATGTTAAGAGCTTTTATTTATTTTAAAAAAATGTATACAATAGAATAAAAAGCTCACCGGGCAAATCTCTCCAAAATTTTACATAAATATTTACACAATGAAACATAAAATTATTATTTAGACATCATGGAAATTAAAAGCATTATAATCTTAATAATAAAAAAAAACGTTAATACATATAAATATACGAACAATGACCTTTATGTTTTCAATATCAAAAATAATTATCATTTTAAAATATAACATTATCAATATTAACTGTAGTTGTATCCTTTTACGCTATCGCCCAACTCATATACGACAAAATCGACAACGTTTCTCAAACCGGTCGTAAATCGAGGTCAAATTTTTGATTTAAGTGGATTTTAATTCATCGACCATTTTAGCAGAAGTGTCCTTATTTTGTTCGCCGGCGAAAATCCTTTAAATGCGATTTTCAACGATTAAAATCGTAACGATTTATGCGAGGTCAGACAGAAAGCGAGGCTTCGTGACTCACACGTTCATTTCTCCTCAAACTGGACCCTAACAATTTCATATACCAATCACACACATAATATAAATATAAAATAAAGTAATACATTATAACATTTTACAATATTTTTATTTGTATGTATGTAAACGCGTAACATTTTCGATCGTATAAAAGAAAAATGAAAGTTTTCTATTATATTTTCTAATCAAATTACTATTTGAAAATACTCATAATATTTAATTAAAGTAATCAAAATGAAAGTGTATTTGTTGATTTATAACTAGAGTTTTAAATTATATAATTTGTATTAAATATCTAAAAAAAATGTTTAATTATCGATCTTCATATTTTATCTACTATCTTTCTTATTTATTCTCTTACTATTATTATATAATATAAATATTCTAAAAAAAAACATTTTTATATAAAAACCATTTGTCTTTCGTTTCATGATATTTTATATTTCACATGGTGCTTGCTTATTAAACATATCGTTTAAATAATAGAAACAAAGACCGATTTATATCATAATATATACACCGTAGATATAAACGACATAGACGTCGGCCATATTGCAGAATGGCCGCCGCTTCTCTACTACACGTGTATATATCGAGGTGGTCATCTTCAGCATGTGAATGGAGTCGGTTTTGAGGTCGTAACCCAGATCGAGTCTTCGGACACACTCGAAAAAACAAAAAAAAAGAACCCACGCGCGACATTCCTCGCCGTCGGTTTCTTTTTTTCCGAAATATCGCAGTCTCGTCTTTTTATCGCTCCCGTTTCCCGGGAACAGAACACTCGGGATCGAGAGTCTACCGCTTGACAGGTTCGAAGAAGAAAAAGGACTAAAAAAATAGGACCTATCGAGGTCGAGCGCGCGCTTTTTTTCCCGCCATTTCTGCGCTTGACGTCGCTTTCAAGATGGCCGTTCAAAATATGGCGCCGCATAAATAAATCCGAGGCTTCACATAATTTCACTTTTATCTAATATACATGTATTTTCTTTATTAAATTATAAATATAAAAAAATCTCAGGAAACACAAAGATTTCTTTAAAATAAAAAAAATATTAACCAATCTTTCTAATTTAAAATAGATCAAATTATAAATAATCATTGTGTTAATATGATACAGCTAACTATACATAATAAAATAAACCTCTAAGTTTAATGTAAAACGAAAAAAATAACGTTCCTAAAATTGCAACAAAAATCTAATTGCTGAATTTCCAATTTAAAAAATTATAAATATAAAATAATATTTATTTAATATAAATTTCAAATATATTCAGTCTTATGATGATATATGATAAATAAAAATATTTGTGATGTAAAAAAAGCATTAGACAGTAATTAAAGGTTGAACTTAGAAATGGTCAATGAACCAATGAATAAATAATAAAATCGATACCACTTTTTTTATCATAATTTAAAAATTAATTTACTTTTTAGACTCTGAAAAAAAAAACACAATTACTTTCTGTTATTCAATTCGAGAAATCTAACTGCGAACACATCCGGAGTAGTAGTAAAAGAATGTAAACATTATTATTTTATTATTTGGGTTACATACAGATTAATATTCTGATTCGAATTTATATTAAGAAAATATGACTTGCAATTTATTAATATATATATATATATATATATATATATATATATATATATATATATATATATATATATATAATATTTTTTTTGTAGATTAACAAGATTAATGTCACACGTTTTATATGAACATGTACAATAAATAAAAGATCAAAGTTTTCCAAGTTTAACGGTCATAGAAGGGAATATTGCTGATACAACGAGCTCTCTATCGTCGATATAACGAGCCATTACCGGTCTTTAATTTCCAGAAATATTCGCTTTATTATCAATTAAGTGAATATGGTTAAAATTAATCGAAAAATATTAACAGAAAAAAAAAATATATATATATATATAATAAAACGAGAAGTTTTCATAACGAGGTTAGTGAACGGGAACTGTGACGATGGAAAGGGAAAAATGTTACCACGAAAGAGAACGAAATGTTTTGATAGAAAGATTTATTTTTGTTTTGTCGTATTATTTTTTTCTTGAAATTTTTCATAACCGATGCAACCGCAAATGGCGACTAATATCTAAAGAATTCGCCGTGAATGAAAGTAAATAAAAAGGATGTAAGTGTTGAAAAAAATAAAGATCGAAGTTTGAGGAAAAAATGTACAGAGTTTTAAATGTTGATGTATATAAATTCAATACGAAAATACAACGATAGTTTATGTTTTTTTTATATACATTATTATTAAAACGAAAACTAGAAACATAGTTAGTTTTTATATACTCTGAGCACAAATATTTCATTATTATTATTTTTCTTTTTTTACACTATGTATATTAATAATACTATGAATTTAACGTTGCGTCATAAATAAAGAATTCGTATGAAGCTTATGAAAATAAAATTTTCATTGGCTATTGTCAGTCTAATCAAAATTCTTGAACACACACTCCTTCTTAATACTCGCAATAGATTTTTTTAAATAGTACGTTTAATATACCAAAAACTGTTTTGTATAAAGTATAGTATATCGCGCTTAAGAGGTTAACTATCAAAATTGAAAACGTGAAATCATATAGTAATAAATTGAACTTTGGCATGGCAAAAATGTATATTTTGAGCTTTAAAAAATATTTTATATTGAATTATAAAAAATTAAATGGTATTTGACAAAATAAATTGTGACACCACCACCACCGGCGACCGGCGCTAGCATTTTAAATATATATATATATATATATATATATATATATATATATATATATATATATATATATATATATGAATATTATAAACAAGATATTATATCTTTTAACTACAACTTCAAGGTTGATTTAATATGAGAAAAAAAAATTTCATTGAGAAAGCAATTTTCAAATACGCCCAAATTTTTTTTAATTATATTTTTACTTAATATCAATATGTAAATGAATAAATACGCTTTGCCAATAATATATATATATATATATATATATATATATATATATATATATATATATATATATATATATATATATATACGCTATAATAAAATCGACATTCGAAACAAATACTTGTATTTGATTAAATAAATTACTAAAACGTGTTTATAGTGAACAATTAACCACAATAATACTGGAAAAATATCCATTGTCTGCTACATAAACAGAAATAAACACCTGCCCGCGTTAAACTGTCCTTTTTTCTATCGCATTATATTATATACTCGAAAAGTGTTTATTCGAATTTGTATAAATTAACATGATGCGGGTCTTTTTCAGATAAGCACGTCCAACAGAACGTGTTCCATTATGCTGTGTTTTTTTTTCTCTTTTTACGGAAACGATAGTTGAATTTTGTCGTGTAAAAAATAAAAGCGTGCATCGATAGTTAAATTGTAAATTGCGTTACGTTTATCAAAGTATTACAGTAAAAATACACTGTCGATTTGATAATTTATACTTAAAATTATTTGTTTACTAGAATAATATATAATTAACGGTAATTAAACGGTCGTCGTTTAAATTGATCGACAAAAACTGAAGAATTGTCACAGATGATCGATCGTTATATTGTCGCACATTTAAAACACGTTTGACATTCACGATACGCGCTCACGGCGACGATAATGATGATGATATATATATATATATATATATATATATATATATATATATATATATATATATATATATATATATATTCATTGATATCTACGTTCATTCAGTTCTATCGAAACGTTGTTTAATTCATAAATTAAACCCGATATAAAGTTTTTTTTTACGATATGTGAGTCAAGTCTGTACGAATTAAAAACACACTTATGTTATGTCGTGTTATGCACCTGTTAAATAATTACAAGCATTGGTTGTTTTTTTTTTTTCGCTAAACCACTTTTTTACTACAATATTTAGTTCGTATAAACATTTGTGATGGTCGAGTGGTGCAGTTATTTAGCATAAATCTTGAGTTTAAATCTCGAAATCGTATAAATCGATAGAACGTGTATATGAAAAAAATAAAATATATGTATATTAAAAAAATTGATATATTATAGACATACCGAATTCATTACAAAATTATTTATGAAGTCTAATAT
The DNA here is from genome assembly GCA_024500535.1 of Leptonema lineaticorne. NCBI lineage: Eukaryota > Metazoa > Arthropoda > Insecta > Trichoptera > Hydropsychidae > Leptonema > Leptonema lineaticorne. The sequence goes on along the minus strand of JANIJI010000003.1, from coordinate 6,717,477 downwards.
GAAAAATCGCTTAATTTGATTTAAAAAAATATAATTAATTATTAGTGCGAAAAGAAAAATGTATTTTTTTTTCAAAATATAGTTTCTTACATTAAAGACGGTATAAATATTGTTTAACGTTTATTGAAGAAATAATATTTTCATAGATTAATTTTTTTTAATTAAATTAAAAATTTATATAAAAAATAATAAATATATAAAATATTAGTCGTATTATACGAAGCGTTATAAAAAATAAAATTTAATGCTTAGAGTGTAATTCATTAATCTTTTCATAACATTAATCATTAAAAATAATTTACAAACATCCGATTTTTTTTTCATCAAAAATATATAAATTGAATCAGTGTTTCTCAATCTTAAATTTCGCTCTCTCGACCTGAATTTCATTCGTCAAACCATCAGAACAAATCACGAAATAATTTCATAATTCAGTACTTGGCAACAAATCTACGTCTGTGTAATGACATTTTTTAACACTTTCCAACATATGATATACACAATTGCAAAATTCATGACTATATTTGGATTTTAAATATAGCAACAAACAGCATAAAAGGATAGCTCTCTTCGTTATTATTTTTTTAATATTATAATACACATTTAAGGCATAATCTTCTATGTTTTCAAATGGCGAAAGTTGACAATCGTCTATTATATTTTAATAATTCGTCTTTTTAAATAATTTTGGCCGTCTTCCTGAAATTGAGCAATCGCAAAATCATTTCTCGTTACTAAATACGCATATGAGAATATATGAAATTAATATTATAATTGTTCATTGTTCATCAATTTATCATATGTGAAAATAAATAGTATATTAGCAAATATACATATTTTCCCACTCTTACATTTATCAAAAGTTATATATAAATATTATATAATAATAAAACATATTATACAATATCTATCAATTTAAACTTCCGTGAAAATTTTAAAATAAAATAAGGAATTTCATCCATATCAAAAATAATCTAAATATAATATACACTAATAAATTTGTCTTTTTTAGACTATTATATTAGATTATATACCAAAAACAACAATCATTAAATTTCTAATTATAAAAGTGAACAGATTTCTATTAACCTTATTTCTAAATATGTATTCTAAATATGTATTTTGACGACAAAAAAGTGCATTCAAACACAAATTCTCAACAATTCAGAATTGGACACCACCTTAAATTTAAAGATGCCAAACATCTAACTGTAATTTATTATATAAATGGTGATTTGCAACGTTTTCTTATCTGTCAAAAACAAAACAACAACTATGATGAAAAAAAAATGGTTTGAAAGCTTGCAATTTTCAACGGCATGTATATGTGGAGACGTTCGGTCTCATCGTTCGCTTTTGTGATAACATTGTAAATTCCAGTTTCGATGTTGTTTCCAGGTTAAGAATGTGGTCCGGGTGGGACACACGCACTCACGCACACGCACATGCGTGAACCTCGGTGAGGCAGCCATCCTCTGGTCCTCATCAGATCAATCAATCAGACCAGTCCGTGTCCAGTGGATGATGTACGAAGTCAAAACCCGGGACGACGTTGCCTCGTCGAAGAGATCCAACCACACCCCAACCTCCAAGGGACAATTTTGTCTCATTAAACAAAATATACAGGACGTGCCATAGCCAATTTTTCTTCGTACCCTTGTTTTTATTTTATAAACTTTTTCCTCCTGCCTTTCATATACATTATAATTAAAACTTAATATAGTGTTACCATAAACTACAACTTCTTTCATATCATCATTAGATTTCAATGAGGCATTGCAAGTTTCTAAATCAAAGGTCAGTATATGTGATTCTATGTTTATTAATGCAAATTAATCTATTAATAATCTTTTCAATTGGTCATCATAAATTATATATATTTATAAAATGTTTCCAAAAATATAAAAAATAATAATTTAATCTGAAAATTTCAACCCTGCTACATTTAAACTTAATTTCCGAAAATTACTTTCCTCGATTTTTTGTATACGTATTCGTGCATTCCCTTTTCATCATTTTAATAATATTTCGTGACGCACAAGTTTGAAATGCAAATTTTTTAACCAATTTCACGATGCTGAAGTATTACAATGTTGATAAAAATACATGCAAATTATATAGTCTGTCATATAATGTGTATGAAAATGACAGAAAAAAAATGACAACAAATTTTCAATATATGTATTATATTATACACTATATTATTAAAATTATTTTTCGTACTTCATATACATAAACAGTTTATGATTGCATTGCTTTTGTAAGTCGAGAACATTACAGTAAATCGAGTCACAAAACTTTTTGCGCTAATATTAAATCTTATGATCTTTTTATAAAATATCTGATACGATATATATTTTTTACTTATCGTTTATTTGGATGAAAATGAAAGTTTGTTTTATCCTATAATTATATATATATATATATATATATATATATATATATATATATATATATATATATATATATATATATATATATATAATATGTAAACCTCGTGTTGTTGAATTTACATACTAATGACACATATTCACACATTATAAAACTAGATTTTAATTATTAACTTTCACAATATTAAAATCACAATTAATTACGAACCAATAATCATCATTTTTTTATTATATATAAAATATTAACCGTCTAAGTTTAGATATCGTTTTAAATTTCACAGTTTTTTTTTCTATTTAAAAAAGTAAAATTTCTAAAAAAAAAGTCGAACACCTTATATTTTGTGATTTATTAGAGGTACATATTTTTTATGTATTCGTTTTTTTTTCTTGAAAATTCACAGAATGAAAAGAAATCCACACAATAACTCAAATGTATTCTGTCGAATTTTTCACAGTTTAATCTTTTGTAAAACTGACAATTCTTATTCGAATCAATTCTATAGAATGTTATTGATAAATTATCCGAAATATATATTCCATTATCATATATATTATATATTGTCATGTCGATGACCATACGAAGTCATATACAACAATAATATTTCATATAAACACAAATATATTATATATTCTAATAAAACTGTAAACAGTTTTTTTTATTTTATATAAAATAGAAATGAAAATCAAATTATAATTATCTATTTTACATCGAACAATCTCTAAAATTAAAATTTTAAAGGCTTTTTAATATGATATTTCAAAATCTGCGCTTCATTTAATAAATTTTATTTTTTTTACTTTCTTAATTTATATATTGTGAATATTATATAAAACATCATATGAAGTATTTCTTATAAAGACATGTGAAAAAAGCTCGTATATAAAATAGGAAATGAATACAAAAAAGTCCTTGAAGTATATAAAGCACGAAAATGTCAACAAATCGCCGTTCTAAAATTCCAAGAAATATTCAAACTTCTTTCTTTTCTTTTTTTTTTTGTTAAAAACGCATAAAATACATAAATATACACGTTTATAAGGCATTAATAAACATTCTGAAAGTGTCACGATTTCCAATCGCGAACCATTTATGGAAAACGACAACGAAGAGTTCAAGTGCCTTTTTCAGTTTATTTTAACGCGTTTGACATTATTATTATTATTATTAATCGCATTTACCATGTTAAGCACACTGCACATTGGATACGATCTGTTTACATAATCGGCGATCAAAACTCGCGTAAATATTTTATTTCTGATCGTTTTAATTACATATCAAATATGAGTAACCGTTTTTTTGATAATACTTATCGATGACTATTTTTCGCTATATGATCAGTAATCAATTATTAGATTTTGATTGTCGGATAATTGTTTAAAAAAAAATTCAGGAGCGTTGAAAATAAAAATTAAACGACAATGCTGACCTTATTTACCAAATAATAATACATACAAAAAAAAAAAATCGCCTACACAAAAATTACATATTGAAAAATATGTTTATATTCAGATACACCCACACGATCTATGATCGTTTCAAAAATTACTATAATATACTATAAACGAGAGATGTTAATAATAATTTATAAGGAAATCAGTACAACAATGAATATTAAATAAAAAAATATTAAATTTTGATCAAAATATATTACAATATTAGATTTTGGATATTCAATACAACTTCTTACAATATTTTTAAAATTCTATTCAAAATAATAATATTGATAAAATATATTTTTTGCAATATAAAACGTTAATATTAATAATTATTAAGACAAAAAAAATAATACTTTACTGCTGAAAAGAAATAAATATTTCTTTTTATAATAACGTATAAAATTATCTGACATTACAAAGCGAATCTCCGCCACTGCATAACTAAATTTTAAATATAACAAATCATCTATTGAAAGTTAATTTTAAAGCAAACTATTTGAGAACCGCATATATTCTTATCGATATATTGTAGCGAAAAATTCCGAGTTCAAATCCCGCATTGTCATCGCAAATATTTTCCATTGGCGCATCGCGAAAAATCCAGTGACGTCGAAATTTTTCTTCTCTTCCGTCGTAAAAAAAAGTAAACAAACAAAACGCAAACTGAAAAAAAAAAGAAAAAGCGGCACCCGAAAACCTGACGCAGATTTATTCGAATATTTTACAAAATAACATATGTATTTGCTATGCGAAAAATGCAGATGCGAATCGAAATATTCCCCTTATTGGTCGACGTTCGAACTCGTTCGAGTTCGACGACATTGAAATATCATTATATATGTTACTGTTAGAGCACACCATTATATTTATTTAATCATTTTAAAAACGCATCAATGTCAAATATATCAAAATAGAAATTTAAAATGCGATAAAAATGCAAATAAATAAATATTATTTTTTTATTATCCCGAAACAAATAATATTCATAATAAAAAAATGCATATTGTATTCATGAAAGGTTTAATATTTTCTTTGTAAATCATAAAATAAAACGATCAATAATCAAACAGCGTATAATAATTATATATATATATATATAAGATAATTGACGATTAACAGTTCTGATAAAAAATGAACGTCATATATAAGTTTATTATAATCATTTCGAATACATTCACATGTATAATATTTATCTTTTCCGAATAAAGATATATATATATATATATATATATATATATATATATATAATTTAATCAAAATATTAGTGATATCATTAGAATTATAATGAATATCAACTCTTTCTCCATAACTAATTCATAAGGCTTAATAAATATTTTAACATCGATATGACTTATAATAAATATTTATATATATATATATATATATATATATATATATATATATATATATATATATATATATATATATATATATATATATAATGTATCAATTAATATAAAGATAAAAATAATATATAAACACTGCATATAAGAGTTCAAATATTTTCACAACTTATCATTAGCAAACCGCAATTAATTAATCTATATTATAAATAATTATTCATAAAACTATAAAATATATCAATATTTGATATAATTTTGTTGAACATTAACACTAACATATAGACAGTTATTATAACTTCTCAGATATCGACAATCATCATAATTACAGATTACAACGACTTCGTCAAAAAAAAAAAAAAAATCATTGATAGGGTGGTTTTCGATTGCCTTCCGCGAAAACTTTTTCAGCAATAATTATCCACTATAATATTTAAACGATTTTATCGATATTTTTATTCCGATATTTTAACCATAACAACGTATATTTCGATCATATAAATATAATAATAAGTGATATTATTATTTACATTTAATTTTTGTTTATATATTCATATATAAGGTTAATGTTAATAACGTATACACAATTATGTATGTACTTTGTAAAATTTAAATGATTTAATCGTGCGTCCATTTGTCCGTCTGTCGTCGCGTAACGTTAAATAAAAGATGGCCAATGCTCGCGAAGACAGCAGACGATTTAAAAAAAAAAAAAAAAAGACGGAAAAGAATGACAAACGTGCGAATTTGACGTACCGTAGTATATATGTTGCAAGGGCGTCGCGTCTGGAACCGTCGAAACCTTCATCCGAAGGTGGACATCGTACTTATTTACAACGATGACGACGACGACGATAGCGCTGATGATGATGATGATGATGATGAACGCCGGAGACGACGACGAACGAGACGAGCGTCCGCCGCAACGGACGCATTCCTCTGTTGTATTCAGGTGAGTCTACCGCCACACCAGGTGCTATCGTAAATCGAAGCTTCTCAAACTTTTTTATTTGTACAATTATATGTATATATATATATATATATATATATATATATATATATATATATATATATATATAATATTTTGTCACGATATCAAATATAATTAATTGATTTCGCACATTTGCAAACGATTGCAGTTGATAATCGTCCATAGCCCGGAATAATTTGACTTACGACCATTTCGACTTACTCTGTCGTAAGTTACATATATATTATATATATATTTATAATTTTTTCAAAATTATAATACATTTTTTTACATACTTAATATGGTTAATTCGTTTAAAAACTTAAGTTATATAGTATATTGATTTTTTAATATTTAATATTGTCAGTATATTGTACTAAATGAAGAATCGTTATAATTATAATAATATTTGTGTGCCGTCTATAAACATAATTACAAAACGCAAACGATTTTATAATACAAAAACATTTTAATTATATCGAACGAAACATTTATTATAAACCGAATATTTTTCTCTTTATAAAAATAAATAAATTCATTTTGATTTCGAATATTGAAATAAAACTTTTCATAATCAACAACATATAATTATATCGTAAATTTGATTTATATTAATAATTTTAATATATATATACTGTATTTTAAAAATTTAATAATGAAAATATATAAAACATGATTAAATACAATATTCTAAAAATTCGTTTATGCCCGATTCGCGGACACGACGGTTTGAGAAGCGCATCGCGTACAAAAATTCGGTTTAGGGAGATTAATTTTTTGCTTCGACATTTTTTTTTTAACATCCAGTGGGCCGATAGGTATGCATTCTTGGTACGAAAAAAAAATCAATGGGTTTTTCGAGTGTTTATTATTGTGGTACAAATAATCTGCTCTGCATGTTGCCACTAATGGTAGCCTAGTAATTACTGACCAGCAACATCAGGAATACCAACCACACCAAAATGAAAAAAAAGGCGGGCAAAACATTATAAATAATTGTATATATATATATATATATATATATATATATATATATATATATATATATATATATATATATATATATATATATTAAAAAAATAGCGCATAGTGCAAATCTATAATTCTTCTATTTTGCGATTAGTTTTATTTTTCTTTATTACTATTACATATACTTAGAACTGATTTGAAGTAGTTTTTTTTTTGGAACATTATAAAAACACTTTATTCTGTAGAAAATGTATATTTTTTTACTAAATCTACATATTATTATTATCAACAACAAAAATATAACATATTTTGATTAAATACATTTTATACAAAAATATAATACAAACGTAAATCTTGATAATTTTTCGAAACGGCAAAAATCACAGCGATAAAGATTCGAAATACATATTTACAGCTTGCTTTTGCTCCAATTATGAAGAATGTCAGCTGCTTTTTGAAGATTTTCATCTTTCTGTAATTTATTAAAAAAAAAAACGTAATTAACATTTAAAAATAATATTTTATAAAATATTACATAAAAATAAAATTATATTTGAAAAATTATTATTCAAGTCATCAATTTTTGAATTAATTAAATTTTAAATACTCTAATTTTTATAATATTTTAAATAAATTTAATGAATTATTTTCTTTAATATTATATTGATAAAATGAAAATTATTATAAAGTAAAACAATATTCTTAGTACCTATATAAAAATAAATAATTTTAAAATAAAAGTATTCACTTCAATACCTTCAAAAATTCAATTTAATATACTAACATTATAAATGCTTATAATAATTAAATTACATAATAGGATTATAACCATGGATATATAATAAAATTATGTATAAAAAATATAAAATCGATATTCTACTATAATATTTATGAAATATGTAAATACGTACCTTAATGAAACAATAACGAACATAATCTTCAGCCAAAGCTTTATTTTCACTATAAAATGCACTTGGTGGAATTCCTTGAAGACCAACATTCTTCGTCATATACTTGGTAAATTTATAATCTTTCCATTTGTCAGTTTCTTTGGAAAGATCAATTTTACTAGCTGTAATAAAATATAAAAATACTATTCAATACATCGTGTCTGCAACGCAATTAGTAAAACAAACAAATAGAATCCATTTATAACCTTTATTATGTTTATATATTAAAAAAACCTCAAACAACTGAAGTAAACTGGTTCAATAAAAGTCAATAACAAATAAATAACGGGCCAATACAAACCGCACAACTGTGTCAACTGTTACACTGCACATATATATTATTGATTGCAAATTTAAAATTTATGAATTGATAAATAAATTCAACTTACCAAGTTTCGACCAGTCTGCGATCATAAAATATCCACCCTCTGGAATAGTTGGATTCATTCCCACGTCTGATAGGAACTTAGCCATAAAATCTCTTTTAGATTCAAGTTCAGCTGGTAAAGAATAGAAATAACATTCAGGAGAATCCATACGATTCAATTCCAACTCAAATCCTCTTGCCACAGCTTCCTTAAATACGAAATATTTATATTAAATATTTAAATGATTTTCAAATATTTGGCCAGTTCTAAAATAATAAATAACATACTTGTATCGTAGTGTTACAAGTATATACAGAATTTTGATGAACAACTTGAAGATTCTTCATCAAAGCTTCAGGACCATATGCCCAGCCTGTTTTCCATCCAGTCACTGAAAATGTTTTACCAGCAGATCCTATTGTAATAGTTCTTTCCCACATACCAGGTAATGTAGCTAAAAGTCGTTATAAAATTTGAAACTTAAATTTCAATATTCTACTATCACATATAGCGACTGCAAGAACTACCCATCCGTATATGTTTATAAGGTTTATAAACGAGCCATTCATAGACTTCATCAGCTATACACATTACATTATATTTTTTACAAAGATCTGCAATCATCTGAAGCTCTTTCATGTTAAAAACTTTCCCTAAAGGATTATGTGGCGTATTTACTATTATAGCTTTAGTTTTTTCATTAAATAATCCTTTCAGTTCATTTTCATCCAATACCCAATCAGAAGACATAATTACTCCTTCTTTCTTTTTCTGTAAACATAAATTTGCATTTCTAGCTTTTGCGCATTTTATTATATCTTAATAAATTTATATTCTAAGTACCGGTCTTAATGGAATAAATCGTGGGGTTCCACCAGCCATACGAACCATAGGATCATAGCAATCAAAGAATGGTTCGATGATAATAACTTCATCACCTTTATCTATATGACCTACAAACATACAATTAAATTATTTAACTTAATCTATGGGCTATTTAACGCTTTTGAATCAGAAGGATTTAATGTATCTCTAAGAATAAGCATTAAAAAAACAAAGGAAAGCATATAATTACATTGAACAATAACCAAATTATGTAAAATAATTTTCAGTCGTTCAATGAAAAAACAAATAAATTATACTTTAACAACCCACTCTGGCTTAAAAACTTCATGATATAATGAAGTGTTTTTTAGATGTAATAAAGGGAATTATGTGTCAAAATATTCTTTCCTAATGAAACAAATATTGTTTTATGGGTAGCAATAAAAACTGACTTAAATTTTACAGGTAGATACTGCAAATCCCAACATCAAACATGAAACGTCAAAAAATTTAAATTCTGTATAATTATGGATTAATTATTATTATGATAATTATTTTATTGAAATTATGATAGAATCTTTTTAATAAAAAGCTAATTATTTATTATTAGGTAGGTTGTAATATGTTTGAAAAACATTTTAATTCTTTTTAGAGATAAACTCTTAATAATTATATTATATATATTGTAATTAATATAAATAAGTAACCATATATTTTGTCAAAAATTATATATAAAATACGTTACAATACCTAAAATGGTAGAAAATAATGCTTCATAAGCCCCTGCTGTCACTAAAACTTCAGTTTGAGCATTAATATTTCTACCAATCAGCTTGGAATAAAGTTTTGATAACGCATTAACCAATCGAGGATGTCCCTAAAGTGAACATTTTTTTTATAAGAAAATGTTAAATTATATTATTTCACACTAAAAAAATCCAAATTACAAATCCTCGCGTGTACTGGTTGAGAAGAACATCGGGACCCACAGCAATTTCTGATAGAGCTTTACATACATAATCGGGAGCAGCAAAGTCAGGAAATCCTTGACCCAAATTCAAAGGTTTATAGTCTGCGGCCAATTGAATATATTCAACCCTAAAAGTAAAACGGCAATAATATGTAATATTATTAAAAAAAAATCATTATAATATCTCTGAAAACGACATAGCAATTGTGATAATAGAATAGATAAGAAATATGATAATTTTATATTACCATAAATTGTTGATTTGACTTAAAAAAGAACACATAATTTTACTCATTGAATATAAAAAATATATATATTAAAAACATAATTATTGTTATAAAATATGACACGGAGGTCACATTAGTATTATTATTATCTGAGATTTATAAAAAAAAAATATACGCAAATGTATCTATAACTTCCTATTACGTTACATATATATACTTAATTTATAATTATTTTCAAATGGCTTACCATACACTTTTTTCACCACCGCCAAATCGTTCGGGCAATCCAAATTTTTCACCACTCATTGTGCTAGAAGAATTTCTAATAATTTGAGAAATATTTAATGGATTTCCTAAAGGGATAAAAACTTTGCCTATATCTTTTAATTTATGTATACGACTTAACATCTGAAATTTTAATGAAAAATCCTATTTTAAAAAATACGTATATAAAATAAAATAAATATTACCATTATAAAAATAAGTATTTTTAATTTAAATTTAATTAAAAATAATATCATGAAAGGAAAAATATTCATTTTATTATTTTTGAACGTAGAATAATTTTATATCAAATCGGTATATTTCAGAATTGAAATTACAATGTTTAAAATATGTTTTATAATAAATGAAATAAAAAAAAATACACAATACATTATCTATGATCGATTATAAACGTGTTAGAACCAAAATTTAAATTTTGACAAATATATTACACGTATAATGTTTTTTTTTTTTGAATACGGAAGTAAAACAAGATATGTATATAGAAACTATTACATCAAAGTCGATGTATCAAAATTGAAAAATATCGATAATAACATATTATGAGATTGAAAATTTTCAACGGATATTTTCCTACCTCTTTTGAATTTTAATTAATAGGAAAAACTTTGAAAAACTACTTTGACGTTAAAGCAACGCAAAGGTCACGAACATAACCTGCAATGAGACGATTAATTTACTTACGCAGCTGATATGGTGCGCGTCGCTCGAAATGATGTGTTCAACTACTAAGTTGAATCTTTTTTTTTTCAGTACTCGTTCATTATCAAGGCAATTAAAGATATTTAAATGACCCCCCAAAGATAAACTTGCCTCCCCACCGACGAACCTTCATACGGAACCTCCATAAAACGTAAGCGCGCAATGATAATCGGTAGGAGAGGGGAATATATGGTTATAGTAGATTCTTGTTTACAGTAGAAACGATTATTTATATTATAATAAAAATATATATAATAAAAACTTCAATGTTATCATTTATTTTTTTGTAATATAAATAAAATAGCTCGTGTAACCTATTTGAAAACATGCGATCGTTAACAACCGTTTGGTGATAAATAAGATAATGGAAATTCTTACAATCGGTTCATGCCCTTGACTTGTTAAAAAAAAAATAGAAGATAATACGTGTACTAGTGGTCAGTGGGTTTTCTTAAAAATGATTAATCGTAAAGAATGTCGATTATTAAATTATTTAAAAATTAAAGTAATGTTTTTTTCTATATTATAAACTTTTAATTTAGAAATAAATTTATTTTATAGCATTGTGTTTAAAAAAATATCTATGTGGCATTATTAAATGAAATATAAAAAAATAAATATTTTCAAATATGTAATAAATATTACTAAAATACTACATAAAGTAAATCGAATTTCATTAAAATATAATAAAAATAATTAAAAAATGGTGTAAGAATAGTTGACGACATCTGACATAAGTAATTTTTAAAATTAAATCAAAATTACATTTTTTAATGAGCTTATTTTTCTTTTTATATAATAAATACAAAAAATCTTTTTATAATATTTGTAGCGAACATATAAAATAAAATTATTTTTAATTTAAAAATCCTATTAAATAGGTAAATGGATAATAAAATAATTGTTTGGACTGATTCAACCATGTGCGTATTTTGACATTTTATACGTCATCGGTTGCGAATGTTTTATCGTGCATCGTAATAACGCAAAAGTAACAGTAGGAAATATGGTAGCCGCATCTGCGGTTTGTAGCAGCGGTAGCAGTGCTGAAGAAAGGCGTGTTTCTGCTATCGCCGCAATCGTCCGTGAAGTTTGGGAAGCTGCTAAAGCCGGTCGGACAATAAAAGTATCTCGTGTTGCCGCACGACTCGCCTCCGAACATGGCTTGGCTGCAGCACCTCGTTTGGTTGATATCATCGCAGCAGTGCCGGCCGCAGCTAAACCACAAGTTTTACCATTGCTCAGGGCCAAACCCATCAGAACCGCATCAGGTATTTCAATTACATCATATATTTGTAATTTGCACAATGGTTTCGTGTATATATATATATGCACATATGCAACTATTGCAATTGCTATATTTTTTTCTAAGAACTAAACTCTTATTGCCTTTTTAATTTTGTTATATATTTAAAACTTGAGTGTATTACCAAAGAGTATCTTACAATAGTTTCGTCACATTAACGATTTCATAAAACCTCAAAAATTAAAGAACCGTTAGTATAAATTCAGTCCAAAAATTAATATATTATCTATTTAATAAAAACTTTATTTTAGGCATTGCAGTTGTTGCGGTGATGTGTAAACCTCACAGATGTCCACACATTAACATGACTGGTAACATTTGTGTTTACTGTCCCGGCGGACCCGACTCTGATTTTGAATATTCAACTCAAAGTTATACTGGATATGAGCCAACCTCTATGCGAGCGATAAGAGCAAGATATAATCCATATCTTCAGACGAGACATAGGATTGAACAGCTGAAACAATTAGGTCACAGCGTTGATAAAGTAGAATTTATTGTTATGGGGGGTACATTTATGTGCTTACCGGAAGATTACAGAGATTATTTTATTCGGTACATCCTTTGTCTATTTACTGTATAATTTTTATTTTTTACTTGTTTATTTTATTATAAGTTAAATCCAATTTATTAAAGAAATCTGCATGATGCATTATCTGGACATACTTCTGCAAATGTTGAAGAAGCTGTAAAATTTTCTGAAAAATCTCGTACTAAATGTATTGGTATTACTATTGAAACGAGACCAGATTATTGTCTCAAAAGACACCTTTCAGACATGTTAAACTATGGATGTACTAGGTTAGAGAATATAGTATATCATTTTTGGTTTTAATTCATCTATCTAAATTATTATCTCTTTGTTTTATTTTCTATTTTAAAGACTTGAAATAGGAGTACAATCGGTTTATGAAGATATTGCTCGAGATACAAATAGAGGCCATACGGTAAGGGCGGTTTCTGAAAGTTTTCATATGGCAAAGGATGCCGGCTTTAAAGTAATTATATAAATTTACTCAAATATTTAATTTTTGTTTACTAAATTAGGTGATAATTAAATATAAAATAATATATAGGTCGTGGCTCATATGATGCCAGATTTACCCAATATGGATTTTGAACGAGACATTGAACAGTTTATAGAATTTTTCAAAAATCCTGCTTTTCGAGCAGATGGTCTAAAAATTTATCCAACATTGGTTATACGTGGTACTGGTTTATATGAATTATGGAAAACAGGAAGATATAAAAGCTATCCTCCTTCTACATTGGTCGATCTCGTTGCTAGAATTTTAGCATTGGTTCCTCCATGGACAAGAGTTTATAGGTTTGTATTGTTATTTTTGAATATTAATTTTCTTTTGCTTCTGTAATACATATTAGTGTTATTTTAGAGTGCAAAGAGATATTCCTATGCCTCTAGTTAGTTCTGGTGTAGAACATGGTAATCTCCGCGAATTAGCTTTAGCCAGAATGAAGGATCTTGGTCTTGATTGTCGTGATGTTAGAACTCGAGAAGTTGGAATTCAAGAAATACATAATAAAATCAGACCATATGAAGTAATATTTATTCTTTTTCTTTTTTAATGTAAATTAGGATATATAAGTACATTATATTATTTATATATCATAGGTTGAGCTCGTTAGGAGGGACTATGTCGCAAATGGTGGTTGGGAAACATTTCTTGCATATGAAGATCCACAACAAGATATATTAATTGGTTTACTGAGACTTCGTAAATGTTCTGAAGAAACTTACAGACCTGAATTAAAACCTGGTCCTAAATCAGATTTTCATAAATGCAGTATTGTCAGAGAATTACATGTTTATGGTAGTGTTGTTCCTGTAAGTTTATTGTTAATCTCTATATATTTAATAAATGAGAGTAAACTTTATGTAATTGAATTTCTACCTTCAGGTTAATGCGAGAGATCCAACTAAATTTCAACATCAAGGTTTTGGAATGTTATTAATGGAAGAAGCAGAAAGAATTGCTAAAGAAGAACACGGTTCAGATAAGATTGCTGTAATATCTGGTGTAGGAACTAGAAATTATTATGCTAAAATTGGATATCATTTAGAAGGTCCTTACATGGTGAAATCTCTGGCTTAAATAAAAATATTAATTATTTACATCAAATAATAACGAATATTTTACATAATACCTGTATTTTCATTTTGACAATCTACATTTCCCTGTTTTATGAAGAAATTTATTTTATAATAGCATGTATTAAATTAAATTTAAAAGGAAAACTTATATAATGTAACAAATGTATCAAACACCTATTTGTTTTTACTCCTGTCTCAGACTACATATATGGAATAGAAAATAGCTTATTTTAACAGTTAAAAGTCGTTCAATTGCGCTAAAATTACAAAAAAAAACATATTTAATGAAATCCAAATTGAAATACAATGATTATTTTTTTATTATTATAATTGTTACATTTTATCTGTAAACATTAAATCAACTTAAAAGTGAATATTAAGCTAAATTCAAATTAACGTCGCCAAAAATGAGGCAGCTTGTAGTAAATGGGTCACCATTGTATCCAATTGTCCCGATGTTTTGGCCTAGCAGTGCTATATTTCATAATATACTAAGAAAATTTCAATTCATCAATATTATTAATTAATATTTTTGACTTAAAAATGTAATTACTGTGTACAAAATTTGCAAAGAACTTTTAAAATATATTTCTAAAAAGAGCTCTTACAAAAAAAAAAAAATATATAAATCATAATGTAAAATATGTATAATTTCAGAAGTTATTCAATTAATATTTTTAAACGTTAAAATAATATAATATTAACACAAAAATCAATTCATTCAAGAAATGACAATATTTATTACTTAATCCTTAAAAAGATCAATATTGAAAAAAAGCTAAAATACAAATGAATAAGTTTAAAAGTTTATGGTAGCTTTTATTACTGTTATGCGAACATATACTCTTGAGTGTTTGACATTAGTGTACTGATAATGGCGTTTAAAAGGTAACGGTGATTTTAAATAAAAAAAAACCTCTTACAATGAGTGAAGAGAGCGAGGTAAACGAGTATAATAAACTCGAAACTAATATTGAAGAAATAGAGATCAAATTAGAACCGATCACATTCGAAGAAGTCATATTAGAAGATTTTAATATTAAACAAGAATGCGATGGTGATATGAACGTGTCAAAAATAACACATGAACGTTGCAAAATCGAAGATCGGATTGTCGCCGAACATGAAACGTCTACGACGTCCATTACTAATAATCTTCCTAAGGATAGAAAACGGAAATTCAATATTGATAAGGTTTGTTGACATTTAACACACACACACACACACACACACATATATATATATATATATATATATATATATATATATATATATATATATATATATATATATATTATTCACGTGTAATGAATTCGAATAGTTTGATTAAAATAAAAATTCTCGATTCCATTATTAAACGATTTTGCCTTAAAACCAATTGTTAATATTTACAATTCAATAATCTAAGTCTTACATTAATAAATAGTAAAGCACATTATTTAACCATTTTTTATGTATGGTGACGACCAGTATATTGTCATAGAAATCAATAAATAGTTATTATTTATAAATTTTAGCGTTTTAAAAATCAAATTATAAGTGTGTTGTGTTATTTCATATTCAGTTCTTTGTTCTTTAAACTTCCGTCTACTAGACGTGTCCGTTGAACTCATTATATAGAGTTCTATAGATTTTTTCTTACTAAACTTTGAAGTAAATCGTTGTGTTGAAATATGATACATTATTCATGGTGCTTGATATGTTTCAGTATTTTCATGTTACATTTCTGATATATCTATATATTCGTGTTGTAAAGTGTCAACCATGACTTTGTATAAGCATACATTTTTTTAATTTATTTATTGTCTTGTTTGCTATTTAAAAGTGTTTCTTTAAATAATATGTTGTTAATAGTTACTATTTTTTTTTAATATTTTTCACTTTTATAATTTTTTATATGAGTTTTTAATTCTTTGGCAGACGAAGATAATATTTTTGCAACATTTTTATCATGATTCATAAAATTCCAATACGTGTTCTGTTGTTTACGTGTTCGTTTTATGTGTTTATTGGAATAAGATTTCAAATATTATTGTTATTGCAAATTTTTAATTATTTAGTGAACAATGATGATATTTTCATCGAACTTTTGTGTAGTTGAAGTGTAAGACTGCTGCTGAAATGACCATTTTTTGAAATCTTCCAATTTATTTTGTCGATGTAAGTTTTTCTCGATTTGATTGTGAATATTTATTTAACGTGACATACTTTACCAGTTTTTTTTATTTTTTGATTTAGTTTACAATGTCAGGCTTAAATAAGGGTGGCAGACGAATTAAGGAAACGTCAAGTAGATTAACAGAAAGGCATTTTCCATCCCCTGTCCCACGTACAGAATCGCAAAAAAGTAGGACTCAAAGAAGGTGTCATGTTTGCGCTCATTCCAGCAAGCGTCCCCAACGCAGAAAAGACACAAGATTTATGTGTAAGGAATGCAATGTGGCCCTGTGTGTGTACCCGTGTTTTAAAGAATTTCATACGATGAATTACTATTAGTATGAAAAAGAAGAAGACAATATTTTAAATAGTTTTAATTATAAGAATGATAAAATAGATTTTGTATTTAAACTAAATTTTAATCATTTTTTCAATATGTTCTGCAATCAATGGTTGTTGCACGAACAAATATTTATAAATATATGAAAAACACCCAGTGATATGTATAAATTATTATTTTTTCCTTAAATAAAATGTTTATATTGATAATATGTCGTATTCATAATTATTTTATTATAGTAAAATATAAACCATTCCCATAGGGTTGCCCATACAAATAGTAACTCACTACATTACAGGTTAAGACTACCTTCATTCAATATAAAATAAGTACATAAAAACTAAAAAGATTAAAAAATTGGTGCTATCCTTCTCTTAAAATGGTGAAAATGAAATTTACTATATACATATATATATATATATATATATATATATATATATATATATATATACATATATATATATATATATACATATATATATATATATATATATATATGTATATATATATATATATATATATATATGTATATATATATATATGTATATATATATATATATATATATATATATATATATATATATATATATATATATATATATATGACGGCCACCATTTAGCATTTTTTTATAGACACTATAGTAGATGTTGTAAGTAAATCATAAAGTGAGCTTTTATAAGTTAAACTCATCAAATTCTTAGGTAAGAAGATAAAAAGAAAATTTCGTGTTATTCCGGACATTGGTATCAATGGCAGCTAGTGGTTGAAAACTATGACACTGCGGTACCTTTAGAAAGTTCTAAATATAAATATATATTAAATTTTATCACAAATATTTAATGTAAAGCAACACTTTTAATAACGTTACTTATTCAATCGACATCGATAATATATGGTCGTCTCCATTCGAAATTGCTTCCATCAAAATCTCTTAACAAATTTACAAGAACTACTCTTTCAGGCAGTGTTACTGTTTATTTTCCATTGTTTATATGTTTTCATCCTCTATTTTTTAAATCATCAATATTGAGAAAATTAATTAAACATTCTATATTTTCTTATACTAAAATTCAAACAAATAACAAAATAAATATTATTTCAGATATTTATCACAGATGATGTTAGTGTCGATGATTTAAAAAAAAATACATTTTCAAAATTGTCACTACATGACAAAATAGTAATTAAAAAGAAAGGTCGACCTATTCCAAATATTATCATTCATCAAACAGCAATGAGTAAAAATAAAAAATACATTAGATCTTTCAACAGTGAATGGTATAAAAAAATAAAATGGTTATGTGGTTGCCAAATTAGAAATGCTTTATTTTGCTTTCCCTGTTTACTTTATGGCAATGATTCTGTGTGGACAAACAGTGGTTTTACAAATATAAGCAGACTCAAAGAAAAAAGTGAAAGACATCAAAATTCTAAAAAACATATGGAAAA
This sequence comes from Leptonema lineaticorne, assembly GCA_024500535.1. Lineage (NCBI taxonomy): Eukaryota > Metazoa > Arthropoda > Insecta > Trichoptera > Hydropsychidae > Leptonema > Leptonema lineaticorne. Next base: position 6,698,678 of record JANIJI010000003.1, on the reverse strand, counting down.
TGTTGTTTCTTTATCACTTTTGGGACATTTTAATATTGCTAAACAACCCGATGAAGACCTTAAAATAGCAAAATTGAAACATAATGAAAAAGTAAAAAAGAATAGAGATATTTTAACGAAAATAATTGATTATATAAAGTTTAATAATAACTTTGAAATAGCGTTATATGGATGTATTGAAGATGATTCGTCTGAAAATTTAAATGTTTTTAAGAATTTCATAAACTTCATTGCAACATTTAATTCCGATTTAAAAACACATTTGGATACTAATTCAGCGTTTCAAAGAGCATCAATTTTAAGGGAATTACTACAAAACATGTTAGAAGTTTGTCGAGAACAAATAATTTCAGAAATTGAAAAAACATTGTATTTAACCGTTATAGTTGATGATATTACAGATGTTTCAGAAACTGCACAATTAGTCATTATTTTCCGTTACGAACTTCAGGGAGTAATTTATGAACGATTTTGGGGATTCTTTAATCCTGAAAGTGTTAGTGCAGATGACATATCTAAATGTATAATTAATGAGATTCATAAAGTATTGAAAAATAATTCACATAAATTAATAGCCCACACGTATGATGATACTAACGTTATAAGAAGTGAAGGAGAAAGTGTGCAATATAAAATACAAGAGGTTTTTAAAAATGCACGTTATGTTCATTTTTATGCGGACCAATACAATCTTATGAAACATGTTTGTGGATGTTTTAAATCTACGAGATTATTTTTCGCTAATTTATTAGGGATAACAACATTCTTTTCAAAATCTTCACATAGATTAACAATATATGATAAATATTTTCATACTCGTTTTCTACAATTTTCAAATAATCGTTGGAATTTTGATATAAAAAATGTTAGTATGATTTTTGAAAACAAAGACAAACTTATTAACTGTTTTGAAGAATTACAATACATAAAAACTTCTAACAAAACTATACAACGTTCGACGGGATGTTCATTCTTATTAAAAGACAAAGTATTTTTATTTTGGTTGCAATTTTTCCATAAAATTATGCCAGATGTTGAATTACTATACAATTTGATGTATTCTAAGAATATTAACTCTTGTAAAATTGAGAAAGCGTTGAATAAATTTTACAACGCAATTTTAGAAATTCAGAATTTGGAGTTTTGTAAATCTGCTAGCACGAATGCAATTTTAGAGATCGAAAAAATATGTGATCATATTTGTGAAGAAGCAAAACTAAGATTTACTTACACAGATCATTTAATAATTGCTAAACTATTTTACCACGAAAATTTTCAAAATTATCATAAAAAGTTACCTATATTAGAAATAAAGAAAATATGTAATATATATTCAGATTTAGTTGAAGAAAAATTAGAAACAGAATTACAAATATTTTATTCACGTAAAGAATTTCATAGTTTTGATGGATTGGTTGCATTATTAAATTTACTAGCAGAAGAAAATTTATCAGACGTATTTTCTGAAACAATAAAACTTATAAAAATACTACTTACAATTCCTATGACTACTTCAGAGCCTAAAAGATGTTTCATAACTTTAGAAAAAATAAAGTCTTTTTTAGAAAATAATCGTAATCATGGAAAATTAACAGCTGTTACAATGATTTTCATTGAAAAAAGTCTTATTTCAGAAATAAAAAATTTCAATGAAAGAGTGTTTGATAAATTTTGTCAAGCCAAAAATCAAAGAATGGACTTCATTTTTATATAAAAATCGTTATTTCTTCTCAACGTAAGTTTTTTTTAACAAATTGTTTATTCACCATCATTCTATGACATTTATAACTATACATTGGTCTTGGCCTTTTCCACCAACAGTCTTCAATTCAGCTTGTCTTATCTTCAACTCAAATTTAACTCAGCATTTTTTATCACACACACACACACACACACACATACATATATATATATATATATATATATATATATATATAAATATATATATGTATATATATATATATATATATATATATATATATATATATATATATATATATATATGTACATTTATATAATTAACCAAACTGTTTTTTAATCTACCTTTTTTTCTATAGACTACTCATTTGTGAAATTATCATTCCTCATTTTTTCTCACATTGCTGATCTATCTCAATTTTTAAGGTGTACATCACCTCACTGTGTTCTCTTTAGATATTAATATCTCTAATTCAAAACTAAGTCGTATTCTGAATCTTGTTTTCTATGATCAATTTAAAAATTGCTCCGAGGATTCTTCTTTTAATACAGTTAATTTTTTTCTTATGAAATTTAACAGTTATAAGTAATCACTGGACGGATAATGAGCTTATAAATTATTACGATCTTCATTATATGATAAAGCACTAATGAAATATTTGTATGCCACGTTCAATTTTTTGTGTGTAATTATGAAATGCTTTTATTAGTTCATAAATTTTATCCACTAAAAATCTTCAACTCATTTTAAACAAGTTCTCCATAATAATATAAATTTCTGTGTTATATTGTTTTTAAGTGATTTTATTGCTGAATGTAGTTTTTCTCGCTTGATTTCTTCTATATTTTAGTCACACTCATCGACTTTATATTTCATATAATATAAAATGTTTATTATTGTTATTACATATTTTTTCAATCAATAATAATATTGATAATAAACAACTTTTTATAATAATTTGTAAATTAGATATTGGCCATTAATTAACACCTCTTTGGATGCTAATCATTTAATATGCAGCACCTCTGTGATTTGAAGTTATGAGCCACTACTAATCGGTACTACTTTGAAAATTCTTATTGCTTCTCATTAACATCAATGTTATTCTTGTCTATTTAGAATTAATTGATAATATAATTTCTAGGATTACTAACTATTTGCCACACATATTGAAGAAAAAAGCTTTTAGTTATATTAACAATAGAATAATAAAATTATTGTCTAATTGCCAGAAAAACAAAAATTAAGAGAAAAATAAATCGTTGAATAAGAACTAAGAAAATGAAATAAGAAAAATAGTACAAAGACATACTGAGACTAATTATGGACAAATAGAAAATGACAGAAAGATGCTGATAGTAGATAGTTACTGAAAATAGTCGTCAATAGTCTTTTCATCAATTCATAATAATTCTGTGATAATGCTTTAGCTGACATCACAGCAAAGGTAAATTGCTTCCATGTTTTTTCATGATTTTAAAAACAGTAGTAATCTTTAGAACATGTCTTCTCTATATTCTTGGCATTTATATGAAAGTTTTATTAATATATTTTAATATTTTAATTAAAATTACAATTAAATGTACATTAAAAATGTTGATAAATATTATAAAATTACTTAAAATTTTAAAGTAAATTGAAATATTATTATTGTTGCATATAATTTTGCAGGTTGTTGTTAATTTAATATTGTTACAAATATTTTCTTAAAAATTAAAATTATATATTTTTAATACGTGTTTGCTAATGGATTCGTTATTAAAAGTGTACAAATAACCAACTTGGTAATTAGTAAAATAATTTAGTTAAACCAATCATTATTTCATTCTTATTTTTTTTCCATAATCACTTAAATAATATAAGAATTTAAAATTAAATCTATATACGTCAAAATAGTAATTAGTATAAATGGAAATATAATTTCATTTAAGTGAAAATATAATTTTATAATTTAAATTCGAATGTCTCTTTGAAAACCGATTGTCTTCTAATAGTTAAGTCTTCATTGATAAAAATCCTTACAATAATTTGGAAAATTTAATTAACTTATCTGAATTTAGTGACGAGAAAATTATGCAGAAAAATAAAGTCAGTATAGATTTATTAAAATTTAATATTTGTTACTTAACTTTTATAATTGTTTATTCGTAATGATTATTCTCATTTGCATTGCATAGGAAATCAAAGCAATTATGAAATACATTACTATATCTACAATTTTTAATTGCATCTAAAATCCATGAATCTATCTAATTTTACATTTTGCAACTATCATGACAACTATTTTATTATTTATATTAGTAATATGAAATTCTAATTTAAAAATTATTATATACTATATTCTGTAAAAAGCATGTTTTTTTATTTCACAGTCAAACCGACAAAATATATATGAAGATAATAAATATAACTGATACTGAAATTTATAAATCCACATAAATAAATAGAAAAAAAGATTTCAAATTATTGCTATCGTCAAAAAATCAAAAGGGATAATAGAAACATTCAACTGACAATCAAAGATAATGAGTTTGAGATATTTGAGAGACACGTCGATCTGGAATTAAAATCCTTACCATTATTATTAGCACTGAAAGTACAAAACATACAAACATGATTAAATAAAATACGAGGACAATAACATTTACAAAGCTGTTAACAAAACAATGAAATGTACATATTTTTCCAAATTAATCATATTTATTATTATCTTGCAATGTTAATTTATTTTAGCGAAATAATATATATATATATATATATATATATATATATATATATATATATGTGTGTGTGTGTGTGTGTGTGTGCGTGTGTGCGATTTGTAAATATTGTGTGTGTAATAATTTGTAAACATAATTTGTAAATATTTTTACAAATTATGTAAATATTTTTTTCTAACATTGAAGTTTAAATTATAAATATATTTTTATACTTATATAGTAAATTCTATAATACTTGATTTTTCATCCTAAAAAATGTGATTTTTTAAAAATTACATTCAGTAGCATGAAAATATAAAACATTGCATACAAACTATTTATGAGAAAAAAAACGTTCTTAATTTATTACTAATACATTAAATTTACAAATACATTTTCATTTGTGGATAAGAAATACTATTCTTTGTCACTCTAAATGTTGCAAAACATTACTCTAATTTCTCAAAAAAAAAGGTTTTTCTAACTTATAAATTAAACATGTAAACTTTTATCAATCATTCTTATTTACGTAAATGTTAAACCAACCATTTATACTCTGATATATTACATTTCTTATAATAGTATAAACATATATTTATCACTCAAGATAAGACTTGTTGATTTTATTTAAAATGAATTATTACTGATAACGAAAGATAAATAAAATGTGATAATAATAACTTCATTAAACGAAAAAACTTAGTTAAATTCTGAATTCATTTTGACTATTCAAAAAATATAATTTGTGTTTGATGAACACAAAATATATGTACACTGTTAATTCTTATCATTAATATGTCAATCAAATTATTCGCATCAAGTGTTTTAATTTATGGATTTAATCTTAAACTCTCCAACAACATAGGAAACACATGGAAAGTATGTGAGATTTTTGAATGATTCTACTACATTTTCTACTTATCAAATATTAATTTTAATCACTAACATATTTTATGAAACTTATAGACATGAATCATATTCAAATGACATTTGAACAATTTTATTTCAAAAAATCAGCAGTTTTGTAAATTGTGAATATTTATTTTTTCTGTTAAATTTTTCCTTATAATTTATGTTTATTTTAGTGCAAAGAAAAAAAAAGAAAATACTTAGTGTTTTATTTTAATTTTAGGTATCAATACATGAAGAAAAGATGAAACATAGTAACAATGAGGAAATACTCTGGAACTTAAAGAAAAATATTGTTTCTCAGATTACTCCACAAATATATATTCCAATGCATAAACAATGTGATAGTAAATTTTTTAAAATTGAACATAAAAAATAGACTATCCATTCTTAATAATATAAGCAGTAAGCTGGAAAATAAATGCAATGATAATTGTGACCTTTATTGTATACTTCTTGCAAAAAACTTGAGGCAATTTTCTGAAAATAATAGACAAAAACTTATGTTTGAAATAGATGGCCTACTATTCAAGAAAAAAAAACTTTTAAACCATCATTTAAATTATACAGAAGTTTTGATGATGTTTTAAATTTTAAAAAATGTGAATATTATATATATATATATATATATATATATATATATATGTATATGTGTGTGTGTTTGTGTAGGGGGAGAAATAATTTATATTGTAAAAAAACGAAAATATTTCATTTAACAAGCAAATTATATTAACAAAAATTTTAAAAACGGAAAAATAGTATTATTTTATTTTAAATCGAATTGTTTAAAATCATTAAATAATGACTTATAATTCTTCAAAATAGTCGCATAGACGAAAGAAAAATAAAAATTTTATATATGGCCATTAAA
>JANIJI010000003.1:6607500-6690000 GCA_024500535.1 Leptonema lineaticorne | reverse complement strand
ATAGATATGTATATATAAATATTTAATATTTTATATAATATAAATATTTTTTTGCAGAAAATATTATTGATTTAATTAAAGATTATGAAAAGTAAGTTTTAATTTTTATCTATTCTAATTTCAATCATTTATAAAATATTAAATATAATTTTATTTATATTTTATATCATTTTTAGATTGGATCATGAATGGGATAATATTAACTGGGATGATCGCGGAAAATTCTGTAAAATATATAAAACAATTAATAAATCAGAATATCCATTTTGGGTTAGAATCTATTGTCATAATATACTTATAACATATATATATATATATATATATATATATATATATATATATATATATATATATATATATATATATATTTACAATTCTATTCATTTGTAGATTGATACCCGACCATATGAAGAGAGATTAGTTCAAGGTGCCATATGTCGCATTAACATTTTTGTGCGTTACGATGGTATCTTTTATGATGAAGAGAAAAATTTATTTAAAATACCACTTGAATTATTATATGATCCAAATATGAAAGAAGAGGGACCTATAGATATACAACTATTAGGGTTTTTTTCTTTTAACAATCATTCGTATTTTTTATTCTTATTTAATTTTATTATGAACGATCATGTTATTTTCAGAAAACTTTTAATGGAAAAAGACATGAAAGTTGAGGACGACTCTTTAATTTATGAAGAAAAATCGGATTCTATAAGTGATGAAGATATTCCGGAAATATTTCAACAATCTCTTGAATTTGAACACGTTCCTCACGATGAAGAAGTTACTGAATATGAAAATGTATCTTTTTTTCAAATATATAGTATATGTATAAATTTTATTTTTTATAATTTGCGATATTTATTTTAGCCATGGCATATGTATTCTTCATCACCATTTGCAAATGAAAAAGATTTTTAAAATATTCAAGAAATCGAAATTGATATATAAACATAAGTTTCTGTTATATTTATTATAAATGTTTATTTTTTATATAAGTCCTGTCGCCAATACAATTTTGTTTACCTTAATATAATTGTAATAAAAAAATATTTATTATGAAAAATATATAATAAATAGAAGTTTATGGTATCACTTTAACTACTGCTACCTATTCCTTAATAACATATAACATCATCTTCAAGCATTGGAACGTTTTAAGATGATTATTGTTTAACAATCTTTGAAATTACATTTTTTTTATGAAAATCATTATTATTATTCTTTTTGAACAGCATTATTGAGAAAAATAAGTAAATTTTTATTTTGATAATTGGTAAATATTTAATGTTTTAAATCCAAATATTCAAACTGACGTTTAAGACGAACATTTCGCGATCCGATCAGCAACCAATCAACGAGCAGTCCATAAAAATGATTATATAAACGCTGGAATTACACAGACCGTTAAAGTCGCACAAAGATATCCCTTGGTTGGAGTAAATTACTGCGATTCATACTAGACTTCGCGAGCCATCGCCAAGTAATCCGTTAGAGTTAGAGTTTACTTAACTTCGATTACCAGTTGTATTACATTTTCACATATATTCTAAAAAAATAAATCAAGATGTTATAATATACATATTTATATAAATTAAATATTATTAAAATACAATACGTTGGGTAATCAAAGAAAAATGAATCAGGTTTATTTTCTTTCGATTATCTGGTGAATTATATTTTAATAAAACTTAGATTTTTAGCATTTATACCTGCCTTTTGAAAAACCTTCCTTTTTTATATTGATTTCTATATAGTAATAACTATTTTTGATTAATTTAAATTTAAAACATATTGTCTATTCTAGATATAAAAATATTCTAGACAGCATGCTTGGTAATATATTTATTTTATATAATTGTGATACAATGAGTCGCGGCAAAATTTTTTTTCGTACATGTAACAATAATATTTTGACAATTAAAAATTAAATAAATTCGATAAAATAAAATAGAATTATTTTGCATGTTACAAAAGTCGTGAACGTTAATTTTTATTAATAAATTGAACAAAAACTATGTTAGTTGATTGAATATATTTATATATTTTGTTTAAAATATTTATTTTTAGTAATTTGAAAAAAAAATATTTATTAAAGGAACAATACTAACCTAGCTGACAAAAGCGTGCGTACGACTCTAACGGACTATGACATTAGCGCGATTCAAATCGTTTTTTACGGACTGCTCTGTGATTGGTCGTCGACCGGATTGCGAAGTCTGGAGCGAAACGCTCGTCGTTTGACAGTTATAAAATATTTCTATAAGATGGATAAAAAGAAAAACGTTGCCGATAAACCTAAATGTATTAAAAGTATTCTCAGAAACACTGAAGTGAAAGTGGATAAAACAAAAAAAAATGTAGTTAAAGGTGACTATTCGAAATGTAACCAAAGGTATGAAGAGAATGAAATTAGCTGTCAAGTCGATAGTAAATTTTCTCGACCTCGTATGAATTCCACGAAAGTAATCGCCAAACAGATTGAAAAGCTCGAGAATATGGATTATGATACTTATGAAAAGATAACATACGATGAACAGTCTAAAAAAATTGACAACCTTAAAATAAGAGAAAAGGTAAATATATATATATATATATATATTCCATTTTCTACTTAATATTTTAAACACGTGTCTATTTTTATTATTTAGGTGACAAAGAAAGCAAATTTTCAATTAGACGAACGTTTGTATAAAAATTTAGTTGCATTAAATCTGAATGATTCAAATTCAATACCTAAAAGAAGAAGTAAATCTCCACATCCCAAAACAAGTCTTAATTCCAACCGGGATATAGAACCGAAGTTAGAAGATTTTTATGAAGAAAAAAGACCATTAGATAAACCAATAATTCTACCGCCAATCAAAATTAAAATGAAACCCATTACCATGTATAATGGAAAGGATTTTTATGATAAAATTTGTTCATGGCAAGAAAACTGATAATATTCTTCTTGTTTATTAGTTGTATTAATATATTTTTTATACTTTATTAAGACTGATTTAATAAAACACATTTTATGTGTGTACTGCAGTTGAAACATTTATTTCAATAACTTTTTTTCAATTACATGATTTATTTTCTTATTTAACAGACAATACAGATACTATTTGCTACCATCAAACATACTGCTGATGTTTTTTTACATATATCTCAAAAAACTAAACAAATACGACTAATCGCCAATATTTTAATGCCGTATTTATTAACATTTAAATATATATGAAACATATTTATTTTAATAATATTGAGATAGTATTTATAATATCTTGTATGTTTAAATATTTAACTTGAGAAAAACACTTCATTAACACAAAAATACATTTAAAACCTCTAAAAAAATCACACTGACTTGGAATGGAACATTTTGATCACTGTCAGCAATAAGGTCAATTGGACCTTTAAGATGCCGATATATCAATTAAGACATGGAAAACATTTAACTTTTCGATCGATTACAATTAATAAATGACAATTACTACTTTTGTCATATTTTTTTTTAATTATTAAAATTAAGTAAATGCCTTCACTCGGCTCTCTTCGTTGTGCAAATACGAGAGTCGAAAATGAGTCATCTAAAGAATTTTTTCTTACAAGAATGCTTTATCATATAACATGTGAATTACATTAAGATTCATTCACAATTATTAAAAAAATCAATATTACACTTACTAATAATGCATTCACTCGATATTTATTAAGAGATGAAAAATGTGATTTTGAATTTTAACTTTCTAAAGTCACATTTTGATCGATATCGCCTGTTTATGCTGCGATGGCGATCATTCAAAATAAAATGAAAATTAATTGATCCATGTAAATATAGTGCAACCGTTAATGTTGGTGGAAATAATAAAAGAAACATGTCGAACAAAAAATAACAACGAACTCAACACAATTGTAAAATTAAAACGCACACAGTACGCCATTGACTGCCCGCGTTGTCGCAGGATTATTTAATAGGATGTAAATATTTTCACCAAAAAAGCGAAACGGCGACATTTCGTACATTTTATAATATGTTTTTATATATATTTTGACCAACATTAACGACTTGCACTTTAAAACGCGACTCATGATATTTTATTGCGCCACTTAGAGAATAAAACTAGCGGCGAAAAGCTGACCATACTTTGCATGCACGAACATATTACATTCAGTGATAAACGTGCAATTAGCACTTGTACTATTATGACCTTGAATGCTTTTAGTGAATGAGCCAAATCCATCATATCCATTACCACTGTCGAATTATCATTTTCACTGAGGTCGTTAGAGATTTTTGTGCAACGGACCAGGTGAATCGGCGATGATTTCATATCGCCCGAACGTGTTTCGGTAAAGATATTTTTGTCTATGAGTACATTTGAATACGGCAAATTATTCTGTAGTATGTCAGCTTCTGAACTAAAACTAACTAAACCTAAGGAATAAAGTGCATTGCCAACGCTCGATATCGCTCTTACATCTTGACGTTTAATCAATTGTACACTATTCAGTGTATCAACGTATATAACATGTTTAATATAATCGTTAATTATAATATTAAAAACAACAACGACGATAAAATCGAATGGAAGATAAATATCGGAATTTTGAACATTCAAAGGGAGAACTTTCTTAGATATTGGAGATAACAAGTCAAGAATGTAAGGGGAGTATCGAGGGTTGGATGCTCCGCTGGCCCACGACCCTCAGCTGGGGAATTTGCAGTACAGCGCATAGTGCAAATCGTAACCAGAAAAGCGGCAATATTGTGCGTCCTTTTGTTCGTAGCAACCAAAAGACGAATACTTCTTCAATTTACGAGGCACATCGGCCGCTGGAGATTCCTATGAAAAAAATAGTGGTGTAATGATATATAACAGATACATCATATTTATGTAAATTATCTACAGTAATAATTTAATTGTAAAAAAATCATTTATAGACATATTATAAATCATATTTTAAAAAGTATTCAGTTACTCGTAGATCAGCAAAATATCAAATGTTAACATAAATTATACACTGAACATAAGTAATATAATATTACATACTTGAATTATCAAGTATAAAAAAATAAAATAAAAAAACATCTCTAATATAAAAAGAAGAAAGAAACATAATAAAATAAATATTATATACACTTATAAATAAAATAAAAATATGAAAAACTTACTTTATTAGCAAATAAAGTCAGAACGAATTTTCCTGGACGGAATGTGTCAATGACACGAGTTATCACTTCTTCATAACTTTCAACAGGCACGTTACTTTCGAACGACACATACGAATATTCAGGTTCAGGCGTTATATGAATGGTCATGTAACAACCCTGAAAAATTAAAAATCATATATAAATACGATACACTCCAATAATAAACTCGACAAAAACAAATTACATATATTCATACATTTCAAATTTCATTTAAAAATATAAGCTGATATAAAATTTAGGTTATCTTTAATAAAAAACATTAAATAAATAAATAAATAAAAACTTTAAAGTGAACAACACTGGCTTAATCAACTGTACATGTATTATATTGTATATATATAAGTAATAAACATATTTTTATAATAACATACATAGAGCTATGCAAAGCCAATAAATTATTATGAAGGCGATATAGATATATAATGTAAATGCGATTATTATAGAATCAAAATGATTATGCACACTTTAAGCTCGTTTGCATTCAAACAAAGCAACAAATAAAACGACAACGTCTAGTTTATTTATTTTTTTAATAGAAAACCTTCAAAGAATGTTACTCACATTTGGTAAATCTGGTTCCCCCTTCAGGCAAAACAGAAAAAAATGAATAGGTTAATTTTATGACATTAAAATAGATTTTAGATTATTTCTTTTTAATAGATAAATGGATTTTAGATTATTTATAATATATTTTTTAATGTTTTTAAGTGCATAATGATGTTATTGACTATCAAACTTTTGATATTAATAAAATTTAGATTGTAAAAGGCTAAATTTCGATATCCCTCAATATTTATTATTCCAAAAAGAAATATAACGATAAATATCCTGAATGATAAAAAATAATAAGAGTATTTTTTTCTGTTTGATAAATGAAAGAATTAGATTATACATTTTTCTTATAAGCCACTATCTTTTTGTTTTCCTGTTTTTGAATTACCTATATAGTATTTAAAATTATAAAATAAAATATCTTACTATTTATGAAATTTTGCGTATATTATTGTATAACATAAAATATGATAAATCAGATTATATGAGATCCCCAGCATACATGATAAAATTTTAATATAAAATTATTCCAGAATGACACAAAAATAAAATGTTTTTTTAACAATGTGTTAAACCTTTAAACATATAAGCAAAATAAATCTTACTATATATATTTGTAGTTATTTTCCAAAAATAATATCCCATAAATTATTGACCACCAGTTACATGTGTATTCAAATATAATTATCAAAATATCTAATTTCAATTGTGGTCTAGTTATGTAAATTAGGTATTTTTATCACTTTAATGCAATACACATGTGTATATATATATTTAATATAAAAATAAAAAAACCTTTTTGGTGACTCCATTCATAGAATAACCGCAGGGATCGAAGAGAAAATCGTCAATAACCATACCGGGTATAATTTTCTCTATACCAGATTTCTGAAAGTAAAATAAAATTATTAAACAATATATTAAAAATATAAATATTTTCCACAATATTTTTATTATTTACAGCACCAAAGAAACATTCTTAAAATACCTCTAAATTTGTGATTCTCAATCTACTTACAATTGAGAATTGTCAACACAAAACCATAAATTAATTTAAAAAAAATACAAGCAATGGAAAATGTTAGCAATATAATTATAATATCTAATAAACCTCAGAGATATCCTATATATTTCATATATCATCCTCAAGAAGTTTACATAGACTAGATCAGTTCAAAATATGTTTTTTTACAATAAATATTTAATTTAAATAGATTTTATATACCTTAGTTGCTTCCTCAGCATTCTTGCAACTTTTCTTTGTAAATATTTCCATTATTTCCGGATCCAAATCAGACATTAACATTTCCATGGTTTGGTCCGGCTCAGGAGTGTAGCTGTCGAGCTGCTCCTCCTTCTCTAAAGCGCCAACTGTTCCTGTAAAACAACAAAATTTCTATATTGTATATTGACATGACAACTCGTTTCGGGAATTTCAAATACCTTTCAGTGGACCACAGAATTTACAGTGAAACACTTGTTGCTAGAGCAAAGTGAAAATTTAATTCGAACAAAACAAAAACAATAATAATAACAATGATGTAGAGATTAAAAAAATAATAATAATTACTATAATTCTCTAACCTTATAAAGAATGAAAATAAAATAAAAAAGAATTTAAAGAGAAATATAAAAAATCAAATAGAAATATGAATAAGTTGGGGATATCACAGTCATAAATATAGTATAAATGTTTGAGAAGCCCAAATATTCTATAATAATTTGTTGTATAATTAATAATCTTAATTATAATTTGATAATGACAGTAAAGCTGGGTGACACGATTGCCCATTTACAATGAAAATGATTAATGTTCGTAGGCAATATTCGGTAAAATTAAAAAAAAATGATTCAAAGAAAATCGTGATGCAATATGCATGATGCAGACATGTTATTTTCTGGTAAATTAGGCAACCCTTCATTCAGCCACCATACATCAATGTTTGATTTAAAAAATATAAATATATATTATATGAATGTGTATTTCGAGTCAAGGCTTATCATACCCTTAGCACGATGTTGGCTATCGGTTTTGGATGATTTTCACGATGGTGCGATTGATTTATAAAATAAGCTGTAATATCATTAAGAGTTACCTTCGACTGGCAGTAAAGTATATAAATACCAGCAGTCTTTGTCTTCTGGCCCCAAAACGTAAGCTGATCCATCAGCGAAAAATGTGTCTAAAAATTTGACCTATAACAAAATAAAAAAAAATCAATTGTATTTAATTATACATAAAATTGAAAATATATTACAAGAATTATTTCCAATTAAAGATAAAATTTAAATAATAACTAGACTAAATAGAAAATATAATATCAATTAAATTTCTCCGTTAGTCAATTTTCCTGTATTATAATGGAATTCTATTATAAGTTAAAAAAAATTAAAGTGATAAACGCATTCCATATTAAATAGTAATTATAAAGGGCATAAACTTTTATAACAAATGTAATGATAAATCTACATTAAAAATGTATTCTTATAATAATATATCATAGCAAACTTAATTACTGTAATTATTTAAACTTTATTAATAACATCTTCTAACTAAATTATATATTATAAATAAGATATGAATAATAAGATAAAATGGTCGATATTTTCATTTTTAAATGAAAATTAAAATGTTTTTTGTGATAAAAGTAAAATCTTCATTTAATTTAAATTTCGCATCAATTAGATTACTGAGTTATATAATTTCTTTCTTGATTCATAATAAAATTTATTTAAGTGCACAAAATATCCTGAGAACTTACGAAAAATAAATTTTAAAAATCTAACTTTTTAGCGTAAATAAAATTATACAATTGTTAAAATATAAATAAAACTGTATTCAGAGACAGATAAATTTATATAAGTAAAATTTTATCGTAAATTGCTATAAAAGCGTAAATTAAACCATAAATGATGAAGAAAAAAAAACGTGCTCCGTTTTCGTCCAAAATTAGTGCGCAATAATATTGTATGCTAATTATACGAATAATTACATCATTTTTTGTGTCGCATTAGCAACTCTTCACATATTATTAAAATAAATTCAATATATATATACCAAAAAAAAAATGTATTCATAGAACGTCAAGTACACGATAAGAGCAAACTTATAGCTGGCATGACAACGTTTATTATAATTATACATAAATTGATTAAAACTATTTATAACAATATTTTCAAGTTATTAAAATACACGTAAATAAAACGTCAAGACATATTTATTGTGAACTTGTAAAAAATTCTGATAAGCAATGATGCACTCGAACTGGTACAATTATGTCATATCACAAATCACACGCATTCAAATACGAAATTTTATATGGTAAAACGTGTACTTTATATTATTACCGGAGTTGTTACAAATTTTGTTCGATATAAGATAAAAATGTTCCGTAAACAGGATGTAAATGTTTTGATAAACTATGAAAATATTAAAAATTGAATTATGATATTATTTATTTTTAAATAACAATACTATATATACAATAGATAAAAAACTGCTAATTAAAATTAATCAAACTTCGTCTTTATATATTTCATAATACTGATCTATTCTTTTTTTAAGCATAGTCGTCAAATATAGTCTAACCTTTGAACATTTATTTTCACTGAAGAACTTGACAATTTTATATATTGAATGACATAAACTAAATTAGCACAGATATATTTCATTATAATCATAATTATTATCATTCAGTTATTCAACAAATAAATCTAATTACCAACATAAATCAAGTTCGATGCGTACAAAATTAAATTTTTTCACCAATGAGCATTTGCCGATTATAAAAATAGCAAACTGTACACGTCAAGTCTTCTCTTGAAAACTTCGTAATTGTTTTATTTGTCTGTTAAAATAACAACAGTCACTGATATACATTATTTTTGATCCTACTGGCTAATAATATATATATATATCTATTGTGCTATGAAAAACGTATTAAAAATAGCAGGTAACAAATAGCACACGTTCAAATACATAAATCGAAAAGTTTAAAAAGGAATCAGTTGCATATTATTCAATATAAAATGATGAATATATATTATTATATTAGGAAAACAGTTTAAATTTCAAACTACATAAATAAAAACAACATTTTCGCATATCTTAATATTTTGAAAATAACGAATGATAAAATCGACGCAAATATTTGACTACAATACTAAAAATTGTTTTATACATATTGAATTGTAAAATTTTTAAATAGTAAAAATGCAGTGATAAATAAAATTGACAAATGGATTAACTAATGAAAAAAAAATAGACACAATAATCTCATACACGATAAGAAGAAAAAAGTAACTAACAATAAAAATAAATATCATTATTTTTGGTGACTCGTAAATAACTAAAAAAATCAATATAACTAGCGCAAATATTAGCAAATTTTTTTGATAGACGAAAAAATTCAACAATTTTTTTGCACACCACCAAAAAAAGATTGATAGCTTTCTAGCGAAGATTGATGGTTTTTTCGATAAGTTTTATTTTAAATAATACAATAGCTTGTCAGTGGCGTAAAATTAACAGCCCTTTTTGCCGAATGATTGATTATTTTTCGTGATTAAATTCACAGATTTTCTTTTTCTCTTTTAACTCTTTAAACACTAAATTCTACCATTATATATTGTGAAAGTAAATTTTGAATTTTCAAGAAACTCTCAATCGATCGCCCACTTCATTATATTGAATTTAAAGATTTTTTTAAATAAATTATTGTACCTAATTAGAATCTGATTATTCTGATCATATTCAATTAATAATAATCTATGACCTAATATAATATCATAACATTACATTCTGTCTTATTTTATTATAGAAAAGTTTTCTACTTTATAAAATTTATATTATTCAGATATTTATGTGATAATAAATCATTTTAAATATTAAAAAAAAATTATAAAAATATAAATCAATATGGATTCAATGCCATTTTTTTACATTGTGTTATATTGAACTGAAAATGATATTGCGATTATCTACGGATAATAAATATTGAAAAATATTTTCTGTACATCCTAAAAAAAAAATAATCGATGCAATTTTCAATAAGCATGGTGGTGTAATGTGAAACGAAATAAAAGGCCGCCGAGAGTCAAAATAATGATTTTAAATTGTTTTTTTTTTTAATAATACCTCTTGCTCGAAGTCCCTATGAGGATTGTCCTGAAGATAAGGACGCATAAAATTTTTGCGTGAATAGAAAACGTTGTCGATGCGCGAGTGACCAGCCACGTCTGCTGCAAGTGCCAGCATTGCGCGCAGGCATTGCAATGGAGTCGTCGTGCCGCAGGTTTTCAATATCCAACGGCGTGACGATACGAACATGCTGCTCTCGCTGAAAAAAAAAATATAATTATATATTAAGATATATTAGAACATTTTCACTTAAAAAAATAATAATTTAAAAATAATAGAAAAAAAATACAAGAGAGTAAAAGTCAAAATGGTTCAGTGTATTTCAATGAAGATGACATATCAATTGAATTCAGATAATAAACTTTCAATGTGACTTAAATATTTTGAATCAAATGGTATGAATATTTATAATAATACCAAAAGAATCAGCGTATTTCTAGATAAAAAAAAATATATTATTATAACAATTAAGCTCTAGATAATTTTTATTATATTGAAATAACAAAAAAATCAGAAGATGAGGAATTAATTCAAATACATGTATAATCGCTTTTTACGATGTATTAAATTACATTTTAATTATTTTAAATAATTAATAATAATAAAAAAACAAAATGTAAACAACAAATGATTTCAATTTTTATCGATCAAGTTTCCGTCACAACAAATATTATGATTTGCTTTGAAAATAAAAAAAGAAATCAAGATAAACGTTATCGCATTATATAATCTGCATTAATATAAAATACCGCCAATATATATATATATATATATATATATATATATATATATATATATATATATCATTTCATATATACAAAATGACGGTTTAATATTTTTTAACTACCAACACGATTTTTTTAATAAAATAAAATTTGTCAATATTCAAATAACAAATAAAATGTATTATAACGTAGATTTTATATATCTATTTAATATGAAAAAACTTTCAACAAGTTAAAATTATGATAGTTTCACTTACGTTCTAAAAACTTAGAAGAAATATATAAAAAATGGCCTAAAGAAATCATAATCTAAGAAATCTGATTGATATTACCAACGAATAATATTGGAAATTGAATCGAACAGAAATATTAGCGTTCAGACGGCAAGACATCTGCACTCGCAATTCGGAATAGAAAAACCGAAAATAAAAACGTCAAATAGGCGAATAGAAAAAAAATCGTCGAAGGACTGACGTAACTATTTCGTGACCGAAAAAAAACAAGATATATTCGCACACAAATTGTGTTCAAACACACACACACATTTGCCGAAATAGTCGCATGAATGTGTATATAGCTTATTTTGTCGACTAAATAAGCTGAAAATGCCACTGCAAAGCCTCGAAGAAAGCTCACCCTCGGAGCTTTTTACGCTTGGATCGATATTGTTTTACAGCTTGTGGTGTGCTTTCTCTCAATACGCTGAAAAGTATGCAGCAAGGTCGATCCACCAAAACAAACAACAAAAACAAAATGCTAGTTGTTAATGCTGCTATTTCAGTATTTTCAGGCCTGTGTGTCCCGGACGTTGCTCCTATGCCATGTCTCTTTCGACGTGTTTGCTTTCAGATAAACTAGCATATAGTACTGTATTTATGAGTCTGAACATTCATTGATATGCCGTATTATCAGAAAAGTAGGTCAAAATAAATTCATTTTTATATAAATGAAAAACAATGAATATTTTTAAACGAAATTATTAAATATAAAAAAAATAGATCAAAAGATATATGGTACTAATAAAAACCACTTGATTTCAAGAGCTGAAGATTATTATCATAGACTAAAAAACTAAATAGCGCTAACGTGGACGTAATTTCTGCACTGATATTATTCCTTATATTATATAATTTTTATTAAAGCAATTTCACAACTCTGAGGCCATTGTCAACTAAAAATTTCAATCAGATTTACTCGATCGATAAACAAAATTTTATTATAGGATCTGTTTGTGAATGAATGTATGTAATTTAAAACAAATTAATATTGGCAAACTGCGTTTAAAAGAGTGGAAGATTCACATCATCGTTAAACGTCATATCGTATCAAATATAAACGAATACAAAAGTTTTTTCTTAGTAATATTTCTTATAAAGAAATATTTTTAAAATCTAAAAGAGTATATCGAATCAATTCTAGCAATTATTGAAAGTTAAACAGTCAATATTCGGTATTAATCGATTCTAATTAATATGAATTATTTTTATTCATATTTCCAAAGAATCGTTTTTAATTATATGTATGATCTGAGTTTAAAATAAATTTGACACTTGAAATATTTGTACAATAATAGATTTTAATATTAACTATGCAGAAAACGTACGCCTTGTCACACGACTTTGATGCATGCAACTGGAAGTGCCAATTTATCATAGTGAAAAATATTCAAAAACGATGCGAAAATAAACAATGACTATTTAAAATTAATAAAATGCCGATTCTGCTATCGTTTACAAAAAAAAATGCAATTTTTATGTTACAAAAATTACACATATTCAAATGATTAAACCAAATAATATTCGGTAGTAAAATATAATTATATTATAGATTTCAATCATTTAAAATATCACAAATCGCAAGGTCTCGGCCTCTCTTTTTAATTTCTTGATGTTGTTTATTTTTGAACGAATTAAGTTATCAACACAACCTTTAACTTTCCGTGAAGGATTTGACTTATCGTTTGCATTACGCAACGAAATACGAATAAAAAGAAAAAAAATTGTAAAAGTTTCCGCACGTGATAAATCCTAAATAATATCTTAATAAAATATTGTTGAAAACAAAATGATATTTAAATAAATCGCAGTTAAATATACAAGTTTGAAAGAAGAAAAAAAAATGAAAGTAATCTGACATAAGCAATTCGTCACAAGTAACAAAAATAATATTAGAACTTAATCAGAAACGTGAACTTGGCAACTAATTCGTTTGACTAGGAAACAAAATTTTAAAAATGATAACTTCGTTTACATATAATAAATGAAAATTATAAAATTAATTATAAATAATTATCAGAAAATTAAATACGAAATAATTAATATTTACAATATTTATATATATATATATTTTCTAATATGTCAAACATTTCCGGGATAATGTTATTACAATAATATATAATTGTTCGGAATTATGAAAACGATTCTATGAAACAATTTAATAGTACTCAAAGTGCCGCTAGATTCTTTAACAAGTCGATAACTACGGAAAATTTTCAAATATTAAAACTTTTCAAGTGAAAATAAATCATAACAGAGATATTTGATATTTCTAATACTGTACAAGATTTTTTTTAAATAGTTTTTATACTGTTCTTCATAGAGTTAAATGTGTGATAAATTCGAAGACTAACAAATTATTCGTATGTAATTTATGATAAGAGTTTAATTAAAACTTTTATATATGAATAACTATAATAGTGAATTCTAATGAAATAATATTATAATAAATGTAAACTGGATCACAAGCCAAAAAAAAAATAGAAAAATGCACGATTGCCGATCTTGACAACGAATTTCGGTATCGCAAACTGACGAAATCAAATTTTATAGGAGAATAATTTAATAATTATCATAATTGCATGTAGATTATTTTAGATTTCTAGGCGCAAACGGTTAATGACACGGATGTGAGTGAACACATCTTCACGGTCACGGTTCATGAAAAATTTAAAAACAATTATAAAAAAGTCATTTCAAACAGGCAAAGCACTCAAGGTTGTATGCAAAATAGAACGTTAATGATATTTTCGTTAAATCTATATATATAATAAAATAAAAAGACATCTGAAATACAATAATACATTTTTTTTAAATACAATGCAAAATAAAAATAACTCATTAAAACCTGAAATTAATCGATTTTTAACATTAACTTTTAGTTTATTATATAAGCTAACAGTGCGAATTCCCATCGTCGGTTATAGGTTTTTGTACGTACATATTTCTTTATTATATATTTAGAGTTCAGAAAATAAGTTCTAAAATTTAAATTATATAAAAAAAAATAAATATAAATATTTATATAAAATTAATTTATTCAAACACACACACATTATTGTAATATTAAAAAAAAATATTTTTATTAAACTATTTCGTTATTCAAAAATCACAAAACAAATTAAAAGATTTAGCTTTTTCAATAACATTAACATAAATATTAAAACAATTTTAGAAATTCTATATAAAAAGTAAAAAAATAATAATTAAGGATTAAAGATTTAAATGCAAAAAGTTACATTCATAATTATTGATTAAAATATAACAAAAAAATTTAACCCACCTCTTTCTTATATTTATGTTATTCAGTTATATTTCATGACTTAAATTATGCGTAAATATATATATATATATATATATATATATATATATATATATATATATATATATATATATATATATATATATACCAAAAATAATGCCAAACATCGTCCGTTTCCGCGTTATTGCAAAACAGAAATATCCCACGTAAACAAAAACAGCTCCCGTGCCAAAATTTAGCGCACCTGATTACGTCACATGACGAAACAGTAAGCATGACGCAAAAATATAAAACTGACGTACGGTTTACGTTTTTCTTGACATAACTTCAACCGGGGCCGGTTAACAGTTTCACCTTGACCAATGAAAACGGGGCGATTTTCCAATAGTTTTTTTTCTCACCATTTTTAATAAATAAATAATAATAATAAATTGTCAACATCGTGAAAATATATACACACATATAAAATTTGTTTTCGTTTATATAATATTTTTTCTGAACGTCATTAAAAATGAACTCGTACATTATAATTAAACTTGTTCTATTCAAAGAATTATATTTATATAGAAAATATTAATTCCATTTAAAATAAAATAAAAAATCGTTTTTCATCAATACGGATTTTAAGAGGGGAAGAAAAAGGTCACTTATTTAAATCGACGATAGAATTTGTATTTGAAAAGACTTGCGCCCTTCCTCTCGGGTACCAATTTTATACAATCAGTGTGCTAAAATGATATTTATAAAAAATATATAATATGAGGTCACACCCCTCTATATAAATTTTATACAATTCGTTTAAAGTTATGAAATTTTAGAACTTCTATAGCGATGCTAATAAAAAAGAATGACCGAACACAAAATCTAAAATATGCTTATGACAAACATTGAAACTTTTTTGAGAAAATGATATAATTCTTCATAATCTCAAAAATATTACTAATAAGTTATCGATAATAATTTTTTTTTCATTTAATATAAATATAATAAATTTGTACATTATACTCGCAACGTAAGAAAAAAAGAGGTAAAATTACCAATTCTTTTATATAAAAGAAACATTTCATAACCTGAAAATATTAAAAAAAAATCAGTATCGACAAAAAAAATCTAAATCTTGACTTAAAATTATATTTATAAAACGAGCCTATTGATATATGCCAATTCAAGTGGTCATATCGAGGTTATGAAAAAAATATATAATGCAAAAGTTTTTAACTGTTATGCGTTAAAAATTATCACATAAATATTATATAAAGAGAAAATAGTCGACAATTTCACAATCGTGTATACCTGTAGCTTTCAAAAGAATTCTACAGGTAAAGAAATATAAACATTCATACAATACAATTTAAAGTTGTCTCTTCGTCAAAATATTCTTCCTCTGGAAAGCGATTATATATATATATATATATATATATATATATATATATATATATATATATATATATATATATTATAATTAATAAATATTTTTCAGAATCATTTAAAAAATGATACATAGACATGATATAACTCTTCAAGCAATCAAGAAGTAGTAATGATTGATAAATTATGCTTGAAATAAAATTATTTGTTCAATTTTTTTATATAATTAAAAACCGATTAAACTAAATCACTAATATAAAATAATTTGATATAAATATATTTTTGAAGTCAGAGAAATATAAAACAAATGGTGAATTATGGGAACTAGATTAATAGTTATAACAGTGAGATATCTAATAAGCGGTTCTGATTCGTCATAATTTGCAACACTTAATTAATTATGGCGTATTATAATATCAACGAAAATACCTTTAAATTATGGATCAACCTAATTACATAGTTTTACTGACCCTGACATGTATATATTATCTAATGAATGTTAAAAATCTTGGCACTCTAATCAATAGACTCGTTTTCACTACTAACTAATAAATCCTAATTAATCTTGTTGTATTTTCAATATTGTTGCATTAAAATCTAATAATGTAGGTAAGATTTATTATATAACATAGTATAAGGTTAAACTGTTCTGTAAAATGAATAATATTAATTCAATGAAGCCGTAAAGTATTTATAACAAAATTCATGTATGTAAAACGTACAATCAATAATTTTACAAAGTTTGAAACAAAAGGGTTTTTTCTTTAAAACATTTTTTTCTTTATATAGAGTAAACGTTTAAATTTAAAATATCAAACTTCTTTTTATAATATGTTTAGTTATTATCCTATATTTTTTATAAAATATACGAAGAATATCAGCATTTTTTTTTAATTTAGAATAAACATAACCTAGACTAGATAAAAAACTTATATATTCATTCAATGACAGAAGAAAATCAAAGCATATTTCGGTTTAAAAATTGCATTAAAAGTTTCAAAAAAAAAAAAACAGCGCTAGCTAGATAATAGGAAATAAAAGAGCACGAGTTTTTGGTGAGGGCAGGTCGTCTACGAATAACGCACTCACGGACAAGCCGTCGTACGTGATGACGCACGTGAAACAATAGCGAAAAAATCCGCATGTTGGTCGATGATGAGGGCGTAGCAAAGTGGTCCTGCTGGATCAATAGTTGCGGCGCAGGCGGGCAACGTTCCTCCTGAACGGCAGCCGCCCTTGACCTTTCGCAATTAAACATCGTCGACCTTTCTGAAACGACCATAACCACGTCCAAGACTGAAAACGAGATCACGACCGCAGGCCGCAACTGCTAATCAGATCGCGATTGTTATGCAGTATCACTGGGACCGCCCGGGATGATCACGCAAACCAAATAGAACATACACCTTAAAAGATACCTGAAAATTGATGGTACCGAACAGAAAGTAGCAGTAGTAGAGTTGTAACTGAAAGTGAAATTACGCTAGTATACAAACGTAACATCAGCTGAATACTATCACAGATAGTTGTTGTTTACTCATTGTGTTTCGAAAAATCAAATTGCACTAGCCAAAAATTATCTGAGCAACTAATACTGAAGGGGTAGTTGTTGTTTATTCATAAACATTTTAGACATTAATAAAGCGATAAATATTACCAAAAAAACTATATATATAATATAACAATTATCTATACTTGGATACATAATAATTCATTCAATCATTTAACTGGACCACAAAACAGAAAATTATATCAAGTTATGAAGAATTAGCATAAATATATAATATTATGATTAATTTATAAAGTAATATGTTAAAAATCTTCACATATAAATGGTGTAATTCCAACAACTACAAAGGAGGAATATTAAAAAAAATGAAAATCCCTAAAGTACTAATAGAATAAATAATTTAATTTTTATTCAATTCTAGCTAAACAATAACGTGCTATTAAAATATATTATATCAATTATTATAAAATCAACAACGATATAAAACAATTATGTTATGATAAATTCATATAGAATGATATAACATTTTTTTACATTGCATTTACGTATGCAATTAATATAATTAGAAAATATATGACAATAAATCAGCAATTAAGCACATTCAATAAATAAAATAATACATAAAATACGATTTATACAAAATCGACAAAAAGATTATATAGTAATTAAGGATATCGATAAAATTTTAATTAGTAACAACGATATGCAAAATATTTTATACTATATTTGAAATGTCATGCTACTTTCACAATGTGACAAATAAAATGACGTCAATGAAAATTTTTATACAATTTTATAATATAAATAATATGAAAAATATCATTAATTTGATATATACACGATATGCATAAAAAATAATACACATATGCACCGGTTGCTTTTAATGATAAACTTTTGCTATTGTGATTAAATATGCATCGAATTTATATTTCATTTTTGACAGTAATGGGAAATATCGATCGAAAACTTATATAAAATTTAAATTTAGTAATCATCTAATCACACAATGACTTTCACGGTCTTTGATATTAAAATATTAAAGACCGTAAATTTTCCTCATCAATATCCGCATTAACTATTAAACAAACGATTTATTTCAATTATCATATATAAACAAAAGTAGAAAAAAAATAGAAATCGTTTTGAGAAATAATAATTAATATTTATATAAACTATAACTTATTTATTACGTTGCAAAATATCTCGATCTTTGAGATACATGACATGAGATCGTGATACAAAAATTGTACTTTATACATGTACACATACAAATGTGTTATTATTATATATTTATTTACGTTTTCGAAAACAGGAAAAATGAAAAATTATTAAATTTAATTTAAATTCAAGAATATCAAGCTTTATAGTCCATGAAAATCACAAAAAAGAAAGTAAAACCCCACAGTACGCCGAAAATTTTCTTAATCAAAACGATATACAAATTTTATGTAATTTTAACATACAATAAAATAATATTAAATAAAATACACAAAAAAAGACAGCTCCATCTAATGAATATAAATAATTTTTATTCTAAAATATCTTTTTTTCAAACAAATAAAATAATTTAAATATATACGTTATCGCTTTACTCTATTCACCCAGAGCGTACCCCTTTTATATTGAAAAATGAATATTTTCTAAAATGATAACCGTCCGTGAACCAAATGAACTATGACCGGCATAAATCTACATTGCAGACATATATTTTAAAAGATAAAATACGGAATTCTGTGAAGTTGACGATCGCGGTTTTTGTCGCGATCGAAACGGTTCAGAGAATTGGACAACAGAAAAAAAAACAAGGAAAATTTACAAACAGATAAATCGACGTAAATAAAATATGTACTTAATTTTATCCAAAATAATAATCAAAATTATGAGGAATTATTTGTAAACAACATCTTTTTGGGAAATTGTCTATATTATTTCTCACATATACGGAAGTATGAGTCAGTGATAATGTTCGTTTTTTTTAGTACGATAATATCTATTTATGTAGCTGTTTTATAAATATCGATCGTCATATATTACTAATTATGAGCAATTTTATTGTATAATTAAAAATACTATTGTATATGTAAAAATAAATTCGATTTCTGAGATTATTTTATTAATTCGAAAGTTAGTTTACTCGTACATAAAAAAATAGTATCGCCTACAAGCTAACATGAAAATGGATCAAAATCGTAAGCTAAGATTAAATTAATCATATCAAAATAATATATATTAGTTATATAAACGACTTATTTATTTTTTTAGAGTTGATTTATAAGTAAATGTGCAGATGGTACTTTATGCATGATAGTTCCCATAAATTAATTCGTCATTTATTGTTTTCTTCGTTTTGTATCATTAATCAAAAAAAAAAGGGTAAAGAAAGAATGGTGATTACACATTCTATATTATTGTATGTAATATAGGTTTATCTGATGAAAAATATTCAAGCGAATTACAGCGTATATAATATCACACATATGAATAGAATTAAAAGCATGAAGAAATGGGTCGATGGATCAATAAGAACATACGATTCAACGGCGGCAAATCTGAATTTTCGAAGAACGGGTAGGAAACCGAAGAACGTACGGATGATGGGTTGGCACAAACCGGACCCACCGGTATGATAAATTCGGCGAAAACGAGATCTGCAACACTATTATTATGTCTGGAAGAGACGAAAGCTCTCGATGTTGCAACAAAAAAAAAAGCTCGATTTTCACTCGTGCAAAAAAAATGCAAACGAAGTGGAAAATAGAAGCGAATTAAAAATTTCCAATGGCCGACGACGAACACGCGATCGAATAATATTTATATATCCGGATGTAATATAATACAGATTAAATATTTACAAATTTATTCTTCATACTAGTAAATCATATATAACGGTTTATTGCGATGTATAAAAAAAATAATTACTTCTGTCTGTCGACCGAGCAATTGCATCGCTATTCTACAATATTATATAGCAGTTTTGCATTTCGAAAAGCATATAATACATGCAAACTTTCAACTATTTTTATTTACTGAAAAAAATGAAGCGATTTTTTTTAATATTATAACTTAAACAAAATACATAAGCTTTTCTTTGGTTAAAAATTGTATCAATATATTTCTAATCATGAGTCAGTAAGCAAACGTGTGTATAATTAGACCGTAATAATTTTCAACAAAATACAATGCCCTCTACATATTAGAAAACATAATCAATAAAAATTATACTTTGAAAAAAAAAACAACAATCCATAATATAATATATGAAAGGCCAGAAATATTTTTTATTAATAATTGGGTGGCATTTCTCTATCGAAATCAGGAAATAAAAATTGATAAGAATAACTACTGAATGGTCTATTATTGAAAAAAAAATAATCGAACTATTTCAAAGTCCATTTTATACACACACATACATACGATAATAATCCATAAAATATTTACATAGTAAATAAATAAAATTAAATCTTACCTTAACACGTATGCATCGACTTGTTCGCTGTGTGTAAAAGAAATAATTTCACAGCGCACAATTTTCAGCAAACTCTCCCATTTGTGTCTGAAAAAAATACAATTATGATTTAGATATTATAAAAAATATAACAAAAATTTTCGCTAATTAATCGATGATTTTTATATGAAAAAGCATATAAACTACTATATATTTATATTTTTATTTGATAAATCAAGATTTAATTTTCATTATCTTAATCCAAAAAAACGAAAATCGATTAATAAATTAAAAAATAATAATTAAAGTGATTTTACTTGTTAATTTTTAAGACAGTTTTGCAATTATTTATAACCTTTGCGTTATTCGACTTTGATCAATTTTGCATTAGTATTACACGATCTTGAAAATATTAAAAATTGCTGATATAAGAATTTTGATATCGACAGAAGAAAAACAGATTAATGAAAAAATATCTTCGATAACCTTTGCAGGCGAACCGTGCATAGATAACGTACGTCAAATGTCATCAACAAATTTTGTTTTATCAAAGCCGATGGTGAAAAAAAATCAAGATAAAGATTCAGCAAGTTCAATAAGGCCACACGCTTAAATCATAAATGTGGCCCCGCTGAATTTGCTGAACTAATAATAAATAAAAAATATATACATAAATCACCATCGTAAGATCACAACATGTTTACACATTTAATGATTATTAATTAAAGATTGAATAGATAAAAAAACTTATTTATTTAAAGTGAAAATAAATATTTAAAGTTCGATATTATTAATTACGTAAATAAAATATTGCAAAATGTAATAGTTGCGAAAATATAATTGATATATATATATATATATATATATATATATATAATTAATTAATTAATTAAAAAGGAGAGTTCCAAGAAATGTTTATTTAACGATGACATAAACAAATATAATTATATTTATCGATAATACACATTAATACTATCTGAAAAATATGTATAATATATATAATAAGTCTTAATAATATTTATCAGTTTTAATGAAAATAGCGTTATAATGTCTTAGAAAGCTTTGAGATTTAACTAAACTGACTAAATATAACACATTCAAAATCAATTTCAAGCAGAAAATTAAACATGGACAATACAAAAAAAAAATCGATCATAGATAAATAAACTACAGGATTACACTTTAAAAGAAAAAAAAGATTGATAGAATTTATTTACATTCGCATTTTTATCCAAATAAATCTGATAACTAAACGATAATCTAAATAAGCAAAAAAAATAATCGCATTAATTAGTTTTATTAGCATTAATAAAAATATGAAAACAATGTTTCATAAAATAAATATAGTACATATTTATCACCTAATATATTCGCTATATTCCGTTATGAATATTAATAATTTCGATAAAAAAGAAATCAAAATATTGAAACTTAAAAATAAGTCTTTAAAAATTTTTTAATAACAAAAATATGCAATAAATATTTTAGTATAAAATTAGAAAAATACAGTAAGGATACTTATAATCATACTAATATGTGTGTTCTATATAAATTATTTTAACAATTAATTTCATGAATATATATATAAAGCACACTTTAAGTGCGTAGTGTATATTTCTTACATTTTTTGAATTAATTAACAATATTAATCATTTTAAAACTATGGAAACAATAGTATATGTAATTAAGAACCTTAATTACAACATTTAGTAATAGTGATTACATAATTTAAATATATTATGTCGATATTTAAAATTTCCCAAAAACGAAAATCCGCCAACACCAAATAAAATTGACAAATAGTTTCGTAATCAAAATTTACAAATTACAATACTAGCCCCCAATAAAAGGGTATTTCAAAAATAAGTGTAATCACTTTTGATGTTTCGAGACAATAATTTATCAAGAATTCTATATTTAAATTTATATTTTATAGTACCTTATATTTTTCTTTTTCTCAGCTTTCAGAAAAGAAAAAAAAAACTTGAAAATACTCTCTCTCTATATCAGTATCTTGAGAGAATTCTATTTTTATTCGTTTCGTGTAAGTGTTACGAAGACTGTAACGTTCAAAAAAATCATCGCTATACTGTTAGCTTTTCTAAAATTTTTAACAGTTTAAAAATGTAATAAATTTGTATTCTAGGAAACCGCAAACTCACAATAAAAACCTTTCGTTACACAATTTATATATAAATAATATAAAAGAAAAAATCAAAAATTAAATGCTTTTTACTCTTAACCCATTCTACTCTTATGTTGAGTGAAATTATACATTATATTTCTTCGTCTTAAACTTGACATTATATGATGCAATTTATAAATTTATTAATGTTCTTTTGTTTTTTGTAAAATAAAACAAGTAAATTATAATTTAATTTTGATGTTATTTTCGCAAAATAAGGAATTTTAATTCAGGACATTATAAATAAAATAAGAGATACGTACGAAATATATATACAAATGAAAGTATCAGGTAGTTTCTCAAATTTGATATTTTTTTGAATAAAATAATTTTTCTTCTGGATCATGAAAAATTATAATTACATTAAAAATTATGAATAAAATGAAATAGCTCTTAAGAATAATCGAAACTACAATAAAACCTAATATATTAAAAAATAAATTTAAGGAATACAATTTTTAAATCCGTTTTTTCTCATAAATATAATTCACAAACTATATGTCAACATTCTACATTTTAAGAAATTTAGTTTCTTCATAACATAAAGTATTATATTCTGCATTTGTAAAAAAAATATGAAAAAAATGCAAACTGTAAATATGAACGTAAAACGTAGATCAGAAAAAATAATAAATGACCATTCATACAATAAATGATGAGGTAAATATGTTTTAAGAAAAATACGAGAAAAATGCAATAAAAGTTTGTTTAAATATATATAAAACAAATTTCAATATTATCAAAAATTCATTTTAAAACACTTCAAATTCACATCTAAATTCATACTACATAATAAGTTATGGATATTAATTTCTTCATTTTAATGATAAAGAAAAATATTTAATTAACTAATTTAAAATATTCTTAATTAATTTCATCATAAATATTCAAAAAAGTGTAACAATATATAAAAAAGAAGTATTTTAATATTTCAGATCGAAAAAAAAAAATTAAATTCATTTTTTCTCTAATCAATAGATGTACTAATAATATTGAAATATACATATTTACATAGACGAAAATATTTTTTTTAACAAATTTGTTCTAAACTATTCGCATAAAATGTACTTATTTAAAGCATAATAATAAAGAATAACGATATGTAAAGTAATAAATCAAAATCATTATTTGAATATGATCGATAGCAAAAACGATTAGCGTCATTTGTAAAGCATCGGGCGTCATTTACGTTTCGTTTTTTTATGAATGAAAATAAATAAAAAGAAAATCGCAAACACGGGCGAGAATTAGATACGGTTTAGGCCAAGAGTTGTGATCGAAAGCGCGCCGATCGGTGAGCGGCAAAAGCTCTCCGATTCGAATTTTGATCGATGAAGTGTATGTGCAATAAAATAAAAAAAAATATGAGAAATGTTTTAAATACCTAGGTATCTTCCTGAGGTCGGCATTTTCGGCGGGCGCAAACCAAATTTCCAGCAACTTCTCAACGCCCTCAAAGAACGGTTCGCTTTTTTCGCTTTCATCAGATATATTATTATTATTGTTGCTGTTGGTGTTATTATTATTGAGAATAATGCTATTATTGTCGGCCATGGCGCTGCGCGCGCTTGCCGCCGTCGACGGTGACGTCTTGAAAGAAGCGCAATCTATCTCCGTTCACAACCTTCCCGCTCGCCCGTCGGCTGCGCACTGAATTGATACGCCGCTGACAAGTCGATAGAAACCGGCACCCAGAGCCGGCACGTGAAAGGCGCAAACTCGTACACTCCCGCAACTCGCTCTGCAACGCTCGTTCCCGCCGCAACACACTCTTTAATATTTTCATTTGAGGTTAAAATCGATTTTTAAAATTAATTGCTTTTCATACTCGAGATTTAAAATATTTCTATTGATTCATATTTAAAGATAAAAATAATAATTAATTGAAAAATATAAATGAAGATAGAATAGATTTTAAAATTCATGTTTTTTACTGAACTATGTTATCTTGTAATTGAATTAAACTTAAAATTGCAAAATGGTAATAAAATAATATTTTTAATGTTTAATATAATTAAAGCTTTTAAAATTCAATCTTTTTTTAATCGGGACACTAATATATATATATATATATATATATATATATATATATATATATATATATATATATATATATATATATATATATATATATATATATATATATATATATAAATATTTTCTAAATACAAGCAAATTCTTTACAAATTAAGATTTCCATAAAAAAAGGAAAACAAACAAATTATCAAAAGGTTTTTATATAATTATTCAATCTTTAATGAACAAATTTATTTTAAGGCGTTTATATTTATATTCCATTATTTGGTGTTTCTCAATAATCGTAATAAATTAATTAATTTTATATCGTATAAAAAAGAATACTACTAAAATTAATGATTTCAAAAAGTTTGATTAATTAAAAACTGAATAATTATGTAAAACGTTTCCATTGCATCAATATATAAAAAAATATATTTTTCTAACGTCAAACTACAAATTATTATTATTTTTAAACCGGACAAAGATAAAACAGATTGCAAAATGTGGATTATTCTTAAATTTAATGTTTTGTCGTAGTTGGCAGTATATCATCACGTTAGGTTCTAACCTTTTTTTGCCTCATGAGTGTGACGTTTGCGTTGTAAGGACGCGATGTTTCTTCGTTTAAAGTTCGTTACGAAAGTGTTACATTTTTAGAAACCTCTTTAAAATATCGTAAAACGTCCGAACAATAATCGAGGAAGTCGGGCGCGGTGTTTCAATTTTTTTTTTCGTTCTCTCGGGTCGAAGATGGCGTTGAGGCTGCTTCGAGAATATGACAGCTCCGATGAGTCGGATGACAACGTTCTTGCCGATAATAAAGCGGATAACGCTAAAGTCGAAGACGAGAATGCCAACAACAACAAAAATAACGCGAAAAATAATAAGGAAAGTTCGTCTGCGGGCACGTCTCGTGACGGAAGGCGACCGTCATTCGACCGAGACAATGACGCGTCTTCCGAAGAGAACGCTAACGGCTCCGAATTCAGCGAAATGGTGATCCGAAACAATTTCATTAACGCTAACCTACACGGACCCAAAAAGACCATCAATCTCGCCGAATTATTCGGTATCGCGTTCCTCAACGACGCAAACGCAGACGCCCTTGCCAAATCGAGCTTTTCCAACCGGCAGACAATTAAGATTGAGGATAGCGGCTCCGACGAAGACGACGATGACGACGAAGAAGATAGCGAGTCAGACTCTCACACTAATTCCGAGAGCGATTGGGAAAATCTGTCCGAATCTGACAACGATAATCATGGGTATATACTTTAATTCGTTTATTATGATAGTATCATTTTACCAATCGATTGAACGAACAAAACCCAAATTTTTAATCGGAGCTTGAGGTAAATTCGTTTTGTTTATAATTATATCTCATTTGCTCAATTTCTTGTGTTTTATTGTGCAAATTATTGAAATATTTTTTCGAACCTATTTTACTATGTACTCTCATAATGTTAAAAAAATGAGGAATATTTATTGCATTTTTTTTTAATTATAATATTTCAAAATCTCAATTCAAATTTTCAAATTAAGTTACTATATTAATTAGCCTTATATTGATATAATCGTTTTCCATACTATTGTTCAATACTGAGAAAAAACTGCGCAAAACCATTTTTTTTCATATTTATCAGTAAAAAAATGTTTTAAAAAGAAAATTTGAAATAATTTAATATTTTTTCCTTGTAGTAACAAACATTTTCCTTAATTTACTTACACTTGATAAAGTTTTTGTATATCAAAATATATGTTTACATATTCGTAATTATATTTTAACCATTTCAGAAATTCCAATTCGAGTACAAAACCGTTTGATAAAAATTCAAAACCTTTTTTAAGAGTAAAAGGTGAACTCAGCTTAGAAGACTTACCTCCTATTGAAGATTTAAAAATATCAGTGGATCATCAAGAGTGCGAACTCATCGGTACCGTTTATAATATTGTAGATAAATTAGGTAAGTTTTACTAAAAATGAGAGAAAAGCAAATTTAACATTTTTCCACACAAATTGTAAATATTTAATACTGCAGATTATCATTACTTGTTAACAGTAAATTTAGAAAATATGTTGACGATTAATAATACATTTCTATTTTAGTGATTGTACAATCTTTGCCTAACAAACCGTCTTTAGATTTAGAAACCATACTTTTCCTAGATAATGGTGCTAAAGTACTGGGACAGATTTTCGATGTATTTGGACAGGTATATGAATATACGTTTTATTAGGTGATCAAGAAAGTTCTGAAAATATATTGAAAAAAATAGATTTTAGACTTTACTTACAAAAGTTTTTATTTTATTTTTGCTAATTAGTTTTCTAATTAATACATAATATAAATCGTTCATTTTAATAAAATCTGATTGTTAAATTATTTATTTAATTTATAATCTCAAGGCAATTGTCAAAAAAAATCAAATTGACTCTTTAATTAAAACTCAAAGATTCTGTTTTTTTTTTCAAATTTTACTCGTAAAATTCATACAATACTGAATTAGTTAACAAAGCTATCATTTTACTAATACATATAGAACCTTCTTGGTTGGCTAATATATTTAACAATATTAAATAATATTGTCTAAATAAATTATTTTATGATGGACTTGAATTAAGTCTTATTATTATTATTTTGTTATAGATCACTGAGCCATTTTACAGTGTTAGATTTAATTCCATAAACCACATAAAGGATAATAATATAGCAGCAGGATTATCAGTTTATTATGCACCAAAAACCGATCATACAAATTTCATAGTATTGTCAGATTTGATGAAGTGAGGAGATTTAATGAATAATAATTTAGATAACTTCTATGATTAACAATTTTTATACACTAATTTGTACTTTCAGAGTGAGAGGATCTGATGCATCGTGGTTAAACGACGTAGAAATACCTCCAGAATTTGCTGACTATTCAGATGATGAAAAAGAAAGAATGGCAAAGCGCGAACAAAAGAATAATAAAAACCAAGAACAATCTGAAAATTCTAATAAACCAAACAAACGCCATCGAAATTCAGATCACGAAGATAAAACAAACAGGAAAAACGTTACGAAATGCGGTGATCCGAATAGAAATAAAAATCCTGCATTCCAATCAAAACCTTTTAATCCATTTTCTGGCCGTGGTCGTTCTGCTGGTATTCGTCCAAATAAAAAACCAAACAATGAAGTGCGTTGGTCGTCTAATCCAAATGTGAGATTCGGTACGCCATATCAACCAATTAGAAACATTAATCCTAGCGGTTGGGAGTGGAACATGCAAAATGCTGGTACATCATCGCACTTTAGTACTCCACCAACGCCAATGCAATATGTGCAAGCACCACCTTGTAATATTTCACCATTTATGAGGCCTCCCAGGTTTTCTGTACCAGCTTTCGATTGGACACCCCCTCAGATAGCAGGTCCTATACCTCCACCTCCTATGGTTAGATTTAGAAGCCAGAGTCCAAGACCGCCGTTCAATCAAAACGATCGCTATCCGATGGCTGGTTTTCCAACATCTGGAGCTTCTACATCTGCAAATATAGCGTTTCCAAATCCTTTACAAGGTATTCCGACTTCACCTATGAACCCAACAAATCCTCTACCACCTAACGCTTCAACGTCATCGTGGCCAGTATATTCTTTTCCAGCCCCACCCGGTACATGAAAATAAATAATTTGCTTAAGATTACCAATCTATAGTTTAAATTCTAATTAAGCTTGTATATAATTATATATTTTGTACTATAAATATTTTTCTCTATTTTTAGTAATATAACTTTTTGGCATATAATTATTGGTAACCATCTACTAGCCATTCTGTAAATTATTACTAATGAATATATAACCTTTTAATCAGCATTTCTTAGCACTCTACCCTTTAAATATTTGTATAATTACATTAAGGAAAACCCCTAAATAAAATATTCTATTTCTTATTTTACGTTATGAAACAAAAAATAATTCGTATTTTTTTCAATATCTTGTATAAACAATTCAAGAATAACTTTTTGGTTTTAAAAATATTTAATATCATAAAAAAAAAATTTAAATGGTACCTACCTCGTTATTATGATTAATCCAATGAACAGAATTTAAAAATTCTAAATACTTCTGATTGAGAAACGTTGCTTGCTCTGAATAAAAATTAACGTTGTGATTAATTAGTTACCAATTATACGATTGTTTCATACGAACATATGCCAGATGTATTTGTTATACGCTAAGATTAAATTATTACATTGTTTATCGAAATAAAAAAAAAATGTTGTAATTTGGTGCTTTAAACCTCTTGTTTATTATTCATTATTTTCTACAATACTTTATTATTTCTTGTATTTTTTAAGAGTGAAAATATTATATTCTTTTTGAACGTTTTATTTTCGTCTTTAAAATTTCTCTTTATAATTAGTTGAAAATAATATATTCTTAGGTCTCATTATATAAATTTTACGTTACGTTTTGTTAAGATTGAAAACACATCTATTTTTATTTTATTAGTGCAATCCGATATAATTCGAGAATTACTGTGCAATAATATTAAAATCTCCATTCTAATTTAAACGACGAATAAAACCAATAGATAATATATATTTTATTACGTTCTGACAATAAAGTAGTGCGACTGATTATATATAAATATTAATATTTGTGGTGCTCATAGGTTGTTGACACAAAAAAAAAGAAAAATTATTTCTTAAATAAAAAAAATGAAACGCTTTTTATATAGGTTTTTTTCATATAATTCACTTTTTAATATCTTCAGTTAAAATCATTTAAAATAATGAAAATGAAAATAGTCAATGTTTTAAATGAAAC
The DNA here is from genome assembly GCA_024500535.1 of Leptonema lineaticorne. Taxonomy (NCBI): domain Eukaryota; kingdom Metazoa; phylum Arthropoda; class Insecta; order Trichoptera; family Hydropsychidae; genus Leptonema; species Leptonema lineaticorne. Next base: position 6,659,499 of record JANIJI010000003.1, on the reverse strand, counting down.
TTACATTCTAGTCATAATAGTTTATATAAATTGAATCAGTGCCATCCTTAACGGTCATTATTTTAAAAACTACTATTGGAGTTATATTGTATATATATATATATATAAATATACTAAGCGCAAATCTTGAATATGTTGATACACTTTCTACATACACATAGTATGCATACACGAAACGCTAATTTGAAAAAGTTGTAATTAATATAATAATTAAAAAAAAACTAATTCCTAAAAAATCTGGTAAACGAATAGACATGAAACATTGTCTTCACGGATATAATAATTATTGACAAAAAAAATATAGTAAAAACATAACATGCACATTATATTAATAATAATTAATACTTATAAAACTGCACAAAAGTGCAAAGATTTAGCCTCATTTTAAAATACATACAGACGATGTATATAAATTATTAATGGCAAAACACAAATGTGTAATATAAATATAATACAAAGTCTTCGTTTATATTTGTAGAAAGAAAAAAAACACGACAATTGTGATTTTGCATACATAGTAACGACTAATAAGTTGTTTTATTTGCCCATACAATAATTACAAGCTATATAATAAATTTCGTACATTCCTATATATATATATGAGTAATTAGTAAAGACAAAACAGTAAATTGTTTGTCGTCACTATATATGCTGATAATCACATTTCTAACAGATTTATATTATAAAATTGAGAGAAAAAAAATGGTAGTCCAGTAATATTAACGTTATTTAGATTTATCAATTATTATTTTTCTAATAATTTGTTCAGCTAAGATATCTATGTGTATAAAATGAATCTAAGAATAATTTTATTTGCATTTTGATGTATATTGAGTTTATTAGCGACAAGAAAATATACTTAGATGTGCAAAAAAGCTAATATTTTGTTATAAAAAAAAGTGATTGTAAATAAATAAGATATATTCTTTCTTTTCCTGCTTTTTTTTCTCATTGTGATTTTTACGAAATAATTTATAATTCAAAAGAGAAACAATATTTACATGATTTCTAATTATTTCAATATATAATATAATAAACATAATAATAATTGGAAATAATAAATTAAAAAAGTATGACACTTTTTGTACATTGTTAATAATAGTGATATAATATTGCATTGCTTTGAGATTCTTCAATGGATGCATATATATATATATATATATATATATATATATATATATATATATATATATATATATATATATATATATATATATATATATATATATATATATAACTAAGTAAAAATTAAACATTACATGCAAAAATTAACAAACAGAAAGGTTTCTATATTAAAAAAAAGAATCTTATAAACTTGAAGTTTGCTGGTAACGAACAAATTTTATCGTTTTACTCGTTATATTAATTGTAAACGCAATGAAAAATAAGTGATAAATTAATTGTACACAGGCCTTCTCCTATATAATTAATAGTAATAAAAAACAATAAGTGTAGTATGGTGTGAGAATAATAAATAATACATAAATTTGTATTTATATATTGAATATATATATATATATATATATATATATATATATATATATATATATATATATATATATACATATTAAATAAAATGTGTGATTTGTTGCGAATATTTGAAGTTAATATGAATTATAATTATTAAAAAATACTGAAAAAAATCACAGATATATTAAACGTCTACATATGAACACTTTATTATGTTGACTTGAATTAAATAAAAATTAGTTTTATACTGAAATTTATAAGGCGGCATTTGTGTATTAATTCAAAATTTTTGTCATGGACGATTATAGAACACAAACGAATCAATATGATTCTATAAAATATAACATTTGTTTTGATAAATATAACGGAATATAATTAATTCTCACACCAAACAGCACGTGTAAGTTGTAAAATTAAGATAAAAAAGTAGGAATTCTGACGCCGTTCATTTTATTCCTCCAGGAGAAATTACTGACTAGCTCGAATAAACGACGTCACAGTTTATGTTCACACATTAAATACTTTACTTATTGTATTTCTTGCATAATTATTAATTATAAAAAATAAACAATGAATAAGAAGCCTGATGTTTATAGGAACACAAATATTCGACCTGATCAAAAATTCCCAACTGAAAGGTCGGATCGGAAGGTTTTAAAAATTTGAGACGATTGTGAATAATACTAATCATCATCGTTATCTTAAAATACTACTTGAAGTAATCTTTTAAAGTCGAGTAATGTCTAATTATCCTGTGTAAATTAAAACAATTTTTACAATAATAAAAAAATCACAAAGCAGAAAATCATACAAATATAATAATAGCGATGTCAACGTGACAATTATACATAATTAAATTGACATAAAAATAGAGCAAAAATAATATTATCTAAGTATCGTTTTCACATATTGTATATAAAATACTTAAATTAAATAAAAATGGTTTTAATTTTTTTAACTGTAAAAATACTGATTTTTTGAGTGTTATATATATATATATATATATATATATATATATATATATATATATATATATATAATACAGTAACACTACTAGGATTATATTACATTCCATACCAAGTCGTATAAAATTTGGTTTTTTATAATTATTACTCGAATTGATGTAAAATTTTAAAAAGCGTACACTCATAATTATTTTTTAAATATATATATATATATATATATATATATATATATATATATATATGTGTGTGTGTGTATATAATCACATTGCTTTTAAATGGCACAATTTAGAATTCATCACATTTTTTTTTATATTAGTTACAAACTGATAACGACTTCAGTGACTTAATCGCCGGCGACTAGTCCGAAATACAACAATCAATAATGCAGCAGTAGTTTTAGACGCAATCCTTAAACATTTTTAAATAAGAGACTAATCATTTTTAAATTAAAAATAAGATAGTAGCAATATTACTGATTGAAATTTGCAATTTAATACGTTAAATTATTCAATACTAATAACTGGTACAGTTAATATTTCTCTAGTAATGCTACTGCGCTAATTCTATTTCATTCTGTTTTTTTTTACACACAAACGAATTCATATAGCATAGTTCTTCCATCAAAAGTTACATCAGCATACAACAAAACTGTATGCGATGGATAATAAAAACTAATTACAAATAATACTAAAAATCATTTGCAAAATACATACTTTTTTCATAAAAATTACTAAAGCCAGCTATAGTTGTTTAATTACAATATTAAAATAATTTATGAACATTGTAAACTACACAATTAAGAAATTCTACTGTGTTCTCATAAGTGTTTTAATATTTTTTATACATGTATATATTTCTATGTTAAAAGGCAACATTGACACTATTAAAAAATTTACACAATTCTATGATATTCATAATAATCAGATATTTTTTTTTAATAATCAAAGTTTACAATACGCAAGATACGCCTTCTGAAAATCACGATCAATTATGTTATAATTATATTAACAATACTGAACGATATTTTCGAAACGTACCTGTAAAATACGTGTATATTAATATGTATACATAGTAATACAATTTAAAAAAATGACAAAACACAGGGAACACAGTATAAAAATACTATATCGCGCCAGCGGTTTTAAAATTTATCATTTTTGCTCTTTTTTCCATTAATTATAATTTATTAACTTCTCATTTTTTTCTTTATTTAACGCACAATTATATTTACAAAGGAACACTTGCAATTTTTTTATTTTATTTAAAAAACATGGCACTATTGCCAAACTCATCATTTACTATGAGCGAAAGAAATGCGATATTGCATACGATATCGCCAATATAAATATATACCTGCAAAATTGTTTTAAAAACTATACATATATTTATATTGCAAAAATTTTTCATATTTTACGGAAAATACTTTTAATTTTTTTATGATTAAGGAAGACTGATTTTATACAAGATGACACAATATGAAGACAAAATTAGCGATACATACTGCAATACCTCGTGTTTATATAATTAATTGTGATTAAAATATGCAAAAGACTAGAAAAATAATACGTCTTAAGTACGCCTAAAGAACAGAAGTTCTAATTCACAAATAAGATTAAATTAATATATGATAACATAAAAAAACAATGACAATGTAACCCATAATGGACCTTAAACTCTCACGAGATTGAAAGTATTTATAGTTGAATTTTTAGATCTTTTTTTTGAAGATTATTATTAACGAGGTATTACATTACATACAGATAATTATAAAAACGATACAGCAGTATACATTATCTGAAAGTAACGCGTACTTATTATTTTTTCTTAATTAATATACAATTAATAATCAGAAATCTATGGCATATTGCTGGATTATAATAACAATTTTGAACACTATAAATTGTATAAATAAATAAAAATAATAAAAATGAAGTTAATTTCAGATATTGTACACTATAAATACTGCATATGTATATTTCTATGATATTATACAATGCATGAATAAAAGATATATACGCATTATAGAAAAAAATCGTGATTATTTCGAGATCTCTAAATCTTTTAAGGCAAATTACTTTTTTTGCTATTATTTTCAACGCTTAAATCAGTCGATTGTATGCCGACAATGATAGATAATAAATTATTCAATAACAGTAAGCCAAATGGAATATGCAAATATGCGTTATATTATAATCATTTATTAAATTGCCGTGAAAATTATTCACGTGTTAAAGCTGCCTTTTGTGATGGAAACTAAAAAAAATAACCACCCATATAATGGAATGAAGCTAAATTGAGTATTACAGTTTCAATTGTCAAAATGTTTCAAGTACCTATACTACTCAATTATATACTTTTTTACTGTTCATAAAATCGTCGCAAAACATAAAATATACAGTAACTACTGCATTATAAATTTTGTCATAATTTTTGTAATCACATAAAATGTGAAGAGGAAATAAAAATTAAATTCTAGTAAAATTTCAAAGAACCATATAAAATTATGTTATTGGATGTTTAAAAAAATGTAACATTATTCATAACATGTGTATATATATATATATATATATATATATATATATATATATATATATATATATATATATATATATATATATATATATCAAATTAAATATACACAAATAAAACAAAATTTTATCAACATAAATGTATCATTAATAAATTAAATGTTAAATTTATCAGATTAAATTCATCGCACTCTGGCAAAAAATTGTGATTCAAAAATATTATATTAAACTATTGTCATTAACAAGTTTCAACTTCATAACTTCTCATTCATATACATATTTCGTTTTCAAAAATTAAGAGATTGTCTTTAATTTACGACGTAATTTATGCCAAAATGCATTATATATATATATATATATATATATATATATATATATATATATATATATATATATATATATATATATTTATATTTATATATATATATATATATATATATATATATATATATATTAAAATTATATTTTCAACTTGTCTTTAAGAAATTCATACAAATATCGTATACAAAATAAAATCCACTAGAATTTTTATATAAATGAAATTAAATTAATATAAAAATCATTGAACCAATATTTATCATCATTAATAACATAAAAAAATCATTTAAAATGACATCAAAATACACGCACGATACGAATATAATTAAATTTCATTTAGAGATGAAGAACTTTAATATTTGTATACAATAATGTTAATTTTCTTCAGAAACAACTTTAACAGTGCAGTCTCCTATTTGTGGTGCATTTGTTATATTGCTAGTATCATTAGAATCCATGGCGTTTGTATTAGGAACATTTGCTGTATTCGATTTTTGGCAATCGTCTGCTTTCAAATTAACTTTATCATTCGGTACATCAACATCGTCAATTTCTCCATTTTCATTTTCAGCATTATCGCTATCATTTCCATTAGAATTAACTTCTGCATTTGTATCATTATCTGTTGAATTATTCATATCTAGAGATTTTGATTCGGTTGTATCTTTTTCAGTAGATGTTTTATTTTTAATTTCTCCATCAACTATTGCTGTTGGTTGAGAATTTTTAGTATCTGTTTCCACAGTTGAATTCATATTTATTATTGGATTACCAGAAGATTGCATTTGAGAAACAGCATTTGAAATTAAACTAGCGGCTGCCGGATTTAGTTGAACTATATTTTGATATGCCTGAGTTGACAAATGTGTTGATAAAATATCAGTCAAATAACTGAAGTCACCATATGGAAGATTTGTCGCATTGTAATTTTCAACTGGTCCAGTAGATGTATCATTTGGATCTAAATGTAACAAATAAAACGAATATAAATAAATAAATATAAAATTTATGAATGCAATTATTAATTATTTAAAAGAAAATTACCTAATTTTATTACTTTAGGTGGTCGTCCCCTCTTTTTCTTAATTAGTGGCATATCAGCCGGTATAGGCTTCTTTCTAGGTCGACCCCGACCACGTTTCATAGGATAACCTAACATATCGATATTAAAAAATGTATTAGCCAATAAAGAAGTATCGGAAGTCGATGGTGAGGATAACGTTGAAATATTCAGCTTTGAAGAATTGTTCTCATTCGACAAAACCAACGATTGATTGCTTTCGTTCAAGTCACTGGCGTTGGATGCACTCACATCAGTTCCATTAGAATTCGAACGAGGAGCTAATAAAACATCACCACCAGACGTAAACATCAACTGATGCCTTTCGCTATGACCAATTGAAACCATTCCGGGTAAAACTGACTGCGACGTTTCAGGTTTAGTGTGTTTTTTATCATCACTATTCAAATGGCTCGGTAATACATATTCATCCTAAAATAATGTAATTACGTATAAATTGATAAAAAAAAATAAAATATAAAAATTAAATTAAAAAATATACTTTTTCGCATATTCTCAAATGCAATTTTAGTTTATCACCACGTGTAAATGTTCGTCCACAAGCTTCACATCTATATGGTCTTTCTCCAGTATGAGTACGCCTGTGCCGTGCCAAATGCGATGATCGATTAAAACTGTAAATTTATAAAAAAAATATTTATATATAAAAAATATGCTTAACACAATGATGAAAACACATAACAAACGACAATATTATAAGGCGAATCATGTATTTAAAATATTTTCAAAAACATAACTTCTTTTTCCGAATACGTAACACGTTTACCACGATTAAAATCAAAAATACAAAATTTTACTATTAAGATGCAAATTCGTGAATTTTGAAAAAAGCCAAAAGATATTTACAAAAATTTTTGGTATAAGGTATATATTAGACAATCATGCTAATATAATATATAAATATACACCAAAATTTTTATTGCGTTTCAAATGTAATAATATGCATGCAACCCTCACCAAAAATATCGTAAAATCATAATCAAATATGGTGATAATTTTTTTACACCTAATATACTAACACTTACCAATTTTATGATATAAAAATATATATCCAACATTTCATATTTTGATATTTTTAAACGTTTATATATATATATATATATATATATATATATATATATATATATATATATATATATATATATATATATATATATATTAGTATTTCAATGATATAATCATTTGAAATAAAAATTATGCAAATAAAAAAATAACTCATAAAAAGAGTAAAAACATAAAAAAATAGATTCAAGCAAAAGAAAGTAGAATATATATGATAAGTTGATTTTCTTCTAATATCCAAAATATAAAATATACAATAATCCAGTTATTTTACCGATTAAAGTCTGAAAAATAATTAATATGAATTTATGAACTCTTCCAAATTTTTAACAAATCTTAAATTTGAAAATAATTATGAAGAAACCAATAAAAATACACATATACCACATTTTCATGGTAAATATTATATTTTAGCACAGTGTATGAATATTAGAAGATGTGAAAGCAGATGAATTAAATCTGATTTAAAGAATTATCTGTTTTCAACAAAATATGAAATATTATATCAAAATACATAGTATATTAAACACACATAGATGACATGAAAATTCAGCTTGAATCCAAATTCAAATATATTAAAAAAAAAAATCAGCATATATTTCAAAATGGATTCAACAGTATTTACCAGCAAAATTAACATCAAAAGTTTCATTTTTTTTAATAAAAATAGCAAAACATTTACGATAATTACTTCAGAATGATAATATTATAGATAAAATTTTATTGCAATACATAAAAAATACACATTTGATAAACTTAAATATCCTATATACATGTAAAAATATATAAAATAAAAAAGAAGAACAAAGAAGAAATATTCATGAATATGCAAGAATATGTGCATTCATAAATTTTAAATATGGATAAGATATGCAGAATATTATATAAGAATTAATATGTTTATAAAATTAAATAAATATTTTAATAAATTATCTAGAAATATTTTTCATACAATAAATGTAGTTACACGTTAATTTTTCATTGTACTTTTTCTAATTTTGTTACACATCAAATTAATATGTTAATAAAAAACGTGATAGATAAAAATCGACTTTTCAAAAAGTAAATCATTTTTTTTTAAACTATTATACTTTTAACTTATCGTTATAGTTAAGAAGTAAACGCATCACCAATGGGTCAATATATCATTAACCATTAATTATAAAATAAATTTATTGAATAATTATGCATATTTTGAAAACGAACAAACAAACTAAGTATACTTAAAGCTATAGTAATATCAGCGTATATTACTATAAAAATTAAAACGTTTCATTATAAAACATGTCAATTCTCATAAAATCTTCTGTATAACGTGAACATGAATGAAACATACAAATGAAAACAATGTTAATTCACAAAAACTGTGATACACGCTATTAAAATGAAAGTAGCAATGAGTTATACCATAATTGAATATGCGTAATGTTTTTTTTTTTTTTGTAGAAGTCGTGTATTTAAAAAAATCACGTAGCAAATGATATTTACTCGAAAAGTAGTAGTAAATAAAATAAATAAACATAACAAAAACGAAGCAAATATGCAAACAAAAAACGTAATTAAAAAGCGATCGAGTTACGTATCTGCCATTTTCTTTTTTCAATTATGATATTGAAAACATGATTACCGACACCAAACATACAAGAAATAAATATAAAATATGTAACAAAACACATAACGACATAAATTAACGACTGATTCAGTTGTATGATTTTTTACTGACACGATTTAATGATTTGTCAACAGAGTTCTACAATGAATTTTGCCAAAAATATTGCCAAAATAAAAAATAAATTAAAAAAAAACAATAATAATAATCAAACCTTGCAAAAGTATAATATGCAAAGCCAACATTTCAAAACCTTTTTGTCCAAAAACATTTTTAACTATATGAACGTACATATCACTCAGAATCAAAAAAATTATCAGTTCCATGAAATGATCTAAACACCTTAATGTTTCGTAAATTTGTAAGCCAAATAATACATAAATATAAAAACTTAAATGAGAACTTAATTTATTCACGAAACAAATATCATTTAGTACACATCTCATCAAATAAACAATTTTACTGATTCAATACAACACAAACACAGCGAGAAATGATAAAATAAATAACTCAAATTTAACTCACATACCAAAAACATAAATATAAAATAACGATAATAATTTTCAAATATCAGTTACTAAAAAACTAAAAAATATAAACGAACAAAAAGATTTTGAGCTAAATTTTTCGATCACTTGATATATTACTGTAAAAATCAATGAGAACGAATCAAATAGTTAAATTCAGTACGCATTTACGAGTTAAATAAGAAATATTTTAATGGTAGCGAATAAATATATAATACCTATAAAATTGCAGCACATCGTATAAAAGAGCAAAATTTAATTTAATATAGTGAAAGACATCTAGTATAAATATTTTTAACGAGTATATATTTGTAATTGAAAAAAGAAATATTTGTATTATTATTATAATTCATTAACTACTATAAACTCACAATATATTTAATAAATAAATTAAATTAAAAAAAAATCAAAATACACTATCAATCTACATAACAAACAAAAAACCGTTCAATAAAACCCAAAAATAACTAATCAATTCTGTGTTTTGAATGAATATCAGAATTTTACAGTAACATACATATACACTATTCATGTAATGATATAAGAAAAAAAACAACTAATGTCAATATTTGTCATTGGCAATGCACATTGCGCATTTAATTTTATATATTTATTGCACCTGAAGGGGCAGTCTTCGCACTGGAATGGTCTATCCCCGGTGTGGGTGCTTCGGTGTCGTTTCATGTGGAATTTCCGATCAAAACTGCGATAACACAATAACCATAAACTATTATAAAGCCACAATAACAATTATTTCGAGTTATGATTTAAAGTATAAGTAAACAAAATAAAAATAATAAAATAACTAATAAAAAAATAACACTAATGATAAAGAACTAAACGGTTGGTCAATAACAATTTTCACACTTTTCCAATAATTTAGATATGGAATATTTAATAAACGTTATAATAGCGATATAAATGATATCATATTTGTAGAACTCCATTTTATTGTAGTGCAGTTAAAAAAACTGACATAGTTTATCTCTGCACCATTATACATATATTACTATGGTTTTATAATTACGTTACCATTTTTTTACATTTTTGTTAATGTTGAGTATTAATAGTTTTATTTGTAATAATAATTCATTGAAAAATACTACACGTGTATTTTGTGTTGCAATATTTGTAAAATCTTCAGGTTACTTGAAAAAGTTAATATGGCAAAATGAGATATAAAAAATGGATAAAAAAATATTAATTTTAAAAGTTGAATATTTCCAAAATATAAGAATATTTCATGTATTTTTATAAAATAATTTAGTTTTTTTCATATAATTTTTAAAAATACATTAAAATTAATAGTAAATCTGATTAATAAGAAACTAATTGCTACTTCTAATATTCTTTAAAAGAAATAATTTAAAATATTATACATATATAAATGTTATAAACAGCAATTGCTGTTACGAAAGACTTAGCGTGAGGTACCTACTTTAAATTCCAATCACAGATATTTATTATATATTGAAAATTCTAAAAAAAAATTTTCTTCAAATTTATCACAGCTTATTAAAAAAAATATAATAAATACTCATTTATTCCATAAACAAGTCTGAAAGATAATTATTTAAAACAGATTCGTCTTATTTCAGTTATAACTTATTGTTATAAATAATTGTTTTTTTTATAAAAGATGTTATTACATATTTACATATAATTATATCGCTTAAATTTGAAACCTCTAAGAAATTATAATAAATATATTTTGTAACATTTAATTGATTAGAAATCAACAACTATATTTAAGATAATTGTCATTTGAGAAATATTCAACTTATAAAATGCAAAATACTCGGACTCGCTCCTACTTACTATAAGAAATAAATAAAAATTTTATGTGTGCAAATTATAAAATAATAAATAAAATGAGATAACGAGGATAATATAAACTTGATCTATTATTTCAAATTACATTATTAATGCATATACATACGAATATGTTGTATTCTAGGAGATAAAAAAAGATACGTTATAATTAACAATAAGGAAACGTTACAATTATTTCGTATTATTTACAAATTAATACTATTTTAAAACTAGTCTAAAAAATAATTATATATATATATATATATATATATATATATATATATATAAATATATATAAATATATATATATATATATATATATATATATATATATATATATATATATATAATGTATTATTGAAACAAAATTGTCCAAATAAATAACAAATACAATTACACAATCTGTAATAATGTGTATTATAATTTTAATTTTACACTTAATTTAAGTATAATTACTCAACATAATGCTAGTACTCAAATAGATATAAATAAAAAATGGTTAATAAATATCTTACCTTAAAGTACACAAATCACATTTATACAATTTTTCTTCAACTTTTGGAAACGGCTTAGAATCACTACTATCATATTCTTCATCAGCACCCGGAGCTGATTCATAAGTAGCTTCAACTAATAAATTGTTTTCGTCTGAAGTTTCTAAAACAAAGTAACACAATTTTCATATTGAATTACTAAAATTATTAAATAACTAGATGCATGATGTATACCAATAGCCGAAGAATCGTCATCATCTATTATTGTTACATTCTCATTAGTACGATTTTCCTTTAAACTTTCCAAGTTCACACATTTTAATATTCCTACAGGAGGTGTTTGAGATAATGTACCATCAGCACCAGTTACAGCTGAAGATAAAATTTATTTTCAACTTAAATATATTATTTTTTCTTTTATATTCAATATTAAAACAAAAAATATGTATAAATAGAAATGTATAAAATAACAATTAAATGGAATAAAATATCTAAAAAATAAAATAAAATAAACAATATAATTTAAAATTTTAAACATGTCACTCCTACCTTGTGAAATGAAGATTTTAAATGAATTATACAATTACATGATTGATTATAGTACTAAGACATTTGAATAGCTGAGTAGTAAATTTATTTACATATCACCAAGTTATTTAGGACGCGAATATTTGAGTCGCGTTATCGCCGAATATTTAATGTAATATAATTATTAATTTGAGAAAAACATCTATGTTTCAATATAAGAAAAATACGGCGATGTCAAAATTTCTCAGGAAGGAATAGTAAGTCTAAAAGTTTAGGTATAAATTTGATGCTATAAAAAATAATTCAGTACTACAAAATTCGAAAGATCCCCTTGGCACATATAAAATCATCATGCAACCAATTTATTTGCTTTTGTTAAAATAGTGGTTAATACGCAAAAATAACAATTCATTAAATTTAATATTATAACAAGAATATAAAAATATAAGAAATATCTGTTATCAAATATCTTATTAAAAAGGTAAAACATTGTAAACGATTTTAAAAATTTTAATTGCAATATTGTTCAAAAGTTATCTTTAATTTTCTTTCTTCTAAATTAAATTATGCATATCAACTAAAGTTAATTAAGATATGTGTTTAGAAATTAAAAAATAATGTAAGTCACTGAATAAATAAGAAATGATACAAATTTCAATAAAAATATGTAATCTAAAACAATAAATAAATCTTTTAAATAGGCAATATGATTATTTAAACAATTTTAAAAGAAACATGCATTCACTGTATGTATATAAATACATTACATATTGTCATAAATAAACAACAATAACTACTATTAAAAAAGTAAAAAAAAATCATAAAATAACATTAAAAAACGAACAACTATATTATTTTGTTCAATGCTAAATAAATATCATTATTTTTACAGTAAAACAATCATGGTATTCAATAATAATTTTTACACTAATTCAATTAAGTAAAAAACTTTGAAAATAAACTATAAAATGATATGTATCAATACAAGAAAAAATATATAAAAATGAATATAAAAAAATACATTACAATTTTGAAGGAGTGGTACAATTTTAATAATAATCAAACCAAAAACCTAGTTAAGTTTTTGATTACTAAAAAAAAAATTGAAAAATGTTAGTTCAAGGATTTTGAATTTCAAAACACATCATGGAAAAAATGATCAAAGGATCAAATATGTCAAAAAGTTAGAAAGAAACTATAAAAGAATTTAAGAATTATGTTTTTATGATGATTGTGAAAATGAAACGTAAAATTAGTAGTCCTCACCTGTGATGACTACTTTGCTTATTGCATCCTCCACTCCTTCATCAGATTTACTATTATCATTTGTGGGAGTTTTAATCACTACTTTCACATTCTTCCTACCTTGTTTACTTTTCGAAAGAATTCGCGGAGACATGATTTCTTCAACGATGCCAACTGATACTCTTTTTTTGCCTTTAAAACGTGTATCACGACCATGGGGCAATTCTTCCGGTTCCGGTTGAGGCTCAGGTTCACAATTATCGCTTTCGTATGTTTCCAATTTAACGTCAACTTCATCTTCTTCATTTTGAACTGACGAGGAAGACTTTCCTTTTGAATTTACAATTGTTTTTTTTTCTGCCAATTCTTTGGCTGCAGCAGCTAAAATATTTTTTACCGCTGTTGTCGTGGTAGCTGGCATACAATCTTCACTTTTTCGTTTTCGTTTAGCTTCAAAAGCGGTTGTGTTTTGGTTTTGATTGAAGGTTGTATTTTTACACATAGATTGTTGATATAAATGAATTTGTTGTAATCTTGCTAAGTTAGAACCAGCTTCTGTAGTTGCAACATATGTAGTTTCTTGGGTGGTGGGAGTTGATGTACTATAAGAAGGATATTCATTTAAATTTACATTCAATAGGCTTGAAGCATCTTTCCTTATCTCATAAGCCAGTCCTCGTATTTCTAATTCGGAAGCAGTATGCATCAATGATTGTAAATCAATTTCTTGAACATCAACTGAACCTTTATACATAAACTCAACTAACAAATTGATTTCTGCATATGGAATTCCTTTCAATATAATAACAGGATGTTTACAAGGATTATCTCTAAAAATCTGTTCGAAATATGGACTGCATGCCGACAACACAAGCTTGTGTGCTCTGATTGCACCATCTCTACAAGATAATGTTACATCAGCTAAAGCTGACGAAGAATATATGGCTGTAAATAGCTGACTGAGATTCTGGAGATGGTTATTCCACTTTAAATGGAACGTTTTATCACTTGAAGCTGTCTGCATCTGAAATATGATAAATATGAAATAAAATTTCGAATACAAATGTAAATATACTAAAAAAGGGACTAAAATTTCTAAAAACAAATTTAAAATTTTTCATTGACAGAATTATTTTTTTACTATTATCGAATCTATAAATACTTGAACGTGAAATCGTTTTTCTTATTAATTACAGATTAATTAAATTTCTTATAATATTATATAAAATAAAAAGGTAACTATTGAATAATAATCCAATATATAAATAAAAAATGTAGAAAATTAGCCATATTTATATTATAAAATCAAAAAATATAATCTACCAACAAATTATATTAAAAAAAAATATTAATAATATATTTAAAATATTTTAATGCACAGACACACCGAAATGTAAAAAAAACAGGAAATAATAGAAATGATAATCTAAACATACAAATAAACGTTCATACATTATATCGTAGAATAATTAACAAAATATTTTTATCTTTTAAATATTAATAAAAATGCGTAATTAAAAAATTAGTTACCAACAAAAACTAGACTTGTATTACATAATAAAAATATATATTTTTTACGCCAATACAACCTGTAATATGTAAATTAAATTTAATAAAAAACAAAAGAAACACCACTTTTATATATTTTCAATTGTTAATATTATTTTATAAAAAATAATAAAAGTAGCATTAAATTGTTTCCTTTTATAATACAATAAAATGAATTAATTGAATTACATAAAGTTTACACATTTGCAAAAATAAATTTGTTTCCTCCATACCCATTTTACCCCTTATGAAATACAATTTAATGTATTTCATAAGGGGTAATACAATTTAATGTATTTCATAAGGGTTTTCTTAATTAACTATACTTTGTTAAAAAGAAATAATAAGATCTTTAAGAAATAATATTTATTCCTCATTTTTTATTCAAGAACTATGATATTTTTAAACATACATAACTCCATATTACATATCATGCTATACATCTAAATATACATGTTATATAATTGGTTAATAAATTAAACTAATGTCATCGTAAACTTGTTCCTCGTGATCAAGGGTCATAAGCTTCCAATCCTTTCCAACTTTATCACACATCTATTTCATATATACAAGTAAGGATTTAACTATTTGTAAGGTTGAGATTAATTTTCGTTATTATCCAAATCGAATAAAGAAGTTAAATTTAATATGTTTCAAATATTTAGATAATTAATTTTAATTTTCAATAATTGATTTTCATCAAAAAATTAATTAAAAAAAACGAAAATAAAAAATAACCAAAATGAACAAATCATCAAATATACCATTCATAAAATTTCAAAAAATTAAACGCAATATATTATATTGTATAATATAAACACACACACACACACACACACACACACACACATATATATATATATATATATATATATATATATATATATATATATATATTCCTTTTTGGTAAATATAAAACAAGAAAAAACGTGTTGAAATAATCTTTAAAAAAACATATTTGTCATTTTTCAGAATTTCAGAATCATTTAATTTTAAAAGGAGGGGCGTGTAATTTTTCAGATTAAAAATTTGTCCATTAATGTAACTGGAATTGTTAAAATATATTAAATTAATTAGTAAGAAGACAAAAATCTGAAACTCAATAAATGAAAAATATAAAGAATGATAATAGTCCCATCTACAAAAACGTCCATTAAACAGATGCAAGTCAATATCGACTTTTGCGATTTCATTAATATTTAAACTTAACATCGTCAACATACAAAACTGTCTTGTAAACAATATTTAATACAATGAACGATTTTCATAATACAAGTTTTCAATGGCGTCCAACGGTCATATTTTATATACGATACGATCGTAAACAAAAAGCTTCACCCTAAGATCTCTCAGAAAATATATAAATGAAACGTTTCACGTCTAAAAACGTTCTGACGTTTTCTAGCGAGTCGAAAACTGAAACGTCGACAACTCGCGTAATATATTTGATAAACTCAAGAATGGACAATTTAAAAAAATATTGACGAAATTTAATCGCACAGAAGACAAATATATTCATCAATTAAAAACACAAAAAGTTTACGCCGATAAAATTATTTTTGTGCTGATCTTCCGCGATTTCGACAGGAATAAACTTCGGGGTACGAAATATTAATATTTTTAGTAATAATAAAAAAAATGCGCACACAAACACACGAACGATATTAAAAATAACGCGTCGCAATTACACAAACACATATACGAGCCAACGTTTAATTATATGACATTAAAATATAAGGCGGGAATAAATTAAACGCACACAGATGCATAAGTAAATATTAAATAATAAAAAAATATAAAAAAAGATCTGTACGTGTGTGCGAAATATAAAAAAAACAGTTTATATATATATATATATATATATATATATATATATATATTTATAAATAAGTGTACGCGTATATATAAAATAAGTACACACACCCCCCTTCGAGTGTGTACGATTGTATTTGTGAGTCGTGCGAGAATGTGTGCGCGCCTATATATAAATATATCTGTTTAAATTAGTAACGAATTAGAGGGGAGAGACGCGCGGGGGCGCCACCGTCGAAGCGAGGGGGGCGATACAGCGACTCGGCGGGGGTGAAACCACTTTTTTATTATTTTTAATTTTTTAAATTCGCGATTAAAACGATTAAACGTAATCGTGATTGAAACGACGAAGAAGGCGCACCTTGAGGGGGGGCTCGGTATATCCGGTGGCGGAGTCTCCGGCGAGGGCGCTCTACGCTCGCACGCCAACGCGCGACCGACCAATGCGCGCCTCCGACGCCGACTGGTGTGTTTGTGAGCGACGTAGCGTACGCACGCGCCCCCCTTCGTATATGTGTTAGAGTCGAGTCGGCGTCCGTAGCGCCGCCGGCCGGCGCGCGCGATCCCGTCTTTCTTTCTTTCCGACGCGCGCGTCGAGCGTCGCTCCGTCTCGCTCTATCACGCGCGCGCTCTCGCGCTCACCAACACGCGCGCACGATCTCTAAGAAAAAAATATACACAAACACGTACGCGAAACGTACAGCGAATGGCGGATAGCGTACCGACGCCAGCGCCGCGCACACTCCTTCGCTAGTACGTTACGGATGTGTGCGAGCGCGCGTAAACACAAATTCAATTCAACTCGAATATTAATATTTATATATATATATATATATATATATATATATATATATATATATATATATATATACTTACTCGCTTCGAGCGTTTATATATATATATATATATATATATATATGTGTGTGTGTGTGTGTGTGTGACTTATATGCGCGTTCTTAAGAAATATTTTATGCGGATACTTTGCGAATGCGAACCGCTTCTTGAGGAGCCGTCGTCGTCCCGGCGTTTTCGCCGTTTTCTTTCGTCCCGTAAACGAATTATGTTTGTGATAAATCGTCTTTCGAATTGATAATCGCGCACCGGGACGAACGTTATAAAGTATTATTCGTCAAAAATCGAATGTCTTTCTTAATAAAAAATTTAAATTAACAATCTGAACACGGTAAATATTTTTTTTAGGTATGAAAATATTATTATTATATTTTTTTTAATTAAAGCTAATCACATAATAAGATCGTTATTCGTTTTAGAGTAACCAAGAAAAAATAATTAATTAATTAATAATAATATTTTTTTGAATATAAAATACGTAAATATTTATGATTATAAATTTGCTAAAATTGTTTTTTTTTAATATTCTGGCGGTCTAAAAAACATTTTTGACTATGTTTACTATTTGAACGCGTATTATTTATTTGGCGCGAACCAGGCTTACCAACATTTTAACTCAATAGTGCGTAAATGGCGCGAAATTTATTTTTAACATTTTCTTTATTTCCGGTTGAATAATATACAATAATAATATGTAATATAATACAAAAAAAAAGAAATGCATTCGTCGTTTATTGAATAAGTGTTTATTATGTAGATTGATGTATATAATATTGATATAATTTATTTATATTCATTTATTGTGATTCATCGTTCCATCAACAGCTTTTAACAATTTACATATTGCATACTTATATATATATATATATATATATATATATATATATATAATTCTTATTTATTTATTTATTGTCTTTTAAGGTTTCTTCCTTATATTATATTACAATATGTATGTATTCATAATATAAAAATAAATACATTTTAACATATTCAAATACAAATAAATAATATATAAATATCAATCGCGTATATTATTTACATATGTTGATTAAAAATTATATTCAAAATACTTTCTAAAATTAAATATAAATATGACTAATTATTTTTAAGTATCGTTTTAATGTATTATATACAAACGTAGATTGTTTTCTTAAATTAACAAAAAAAATTTTATACCTAATGACAAAATAATGATAGAAACATCTCCATCTCAAAAGTATATATTAAAACTGCGTAAAATATAGCAATACATGTATGTGTTTGTGTGTGTGTAATTGATCGTTAATATTCTATATGGAATATTTTATTATATAAAAATAAAATTGTAATATGTATAAATATTTATTACGCATTTGAATTATGTAATTATTTATTTGCACACATATATACATAAACTACGTAAACATGTGTATGTGTTTTTTTTATATTATAATTAATTTAATATGTATAATGCATAATAAATAGTATATTGTAGTCGAAATTTAATTAAAATAATATTTCTTCGGGTTATTCATTTTTCCAAAAATGTTAAACTTTTATTTAAAAAAATATATTATTATAATCCTATCTGAATCAGTTTTCTTTTCATTGACAAAAAAACCTTTTTACGTTTTGAATGATAATTTTATTTGGAAAGATAAGTTTATGAAAGTTTATAGAAAGATAGACAGTTGATAAAATAAAGGCAGTTAATTAACGGAATATATCATTAAATATTTAAAAAATTTCGATAGAATTTTTTTATGATTTAAATTAGTTTTGAAAAAGTTTACAAATTTCGTAGATTCTTTGGAAATCTATATTTCCGTTAGAAATTCTATTAATATAATTATTTTTTTCAATTAATTTAAATATTATTAGAAATAAAAATATAATTTATACAAAATGATAACACTTTCGCCTGTCGCACCAAACTATAATTTTTTTTTCACACATTTCGTTTTAATATACCACAAAAATATCTGGCTTCATTCATCACTCGCATATGAAAAAGTGAAAAAAAAAGATATTAATTACCGAAAAATAATAAAAAAATAATAATATAAAAAAAAATCTCGACCTAAAAATACTAATATATTTTCGGCTCCCCGCATTTATTCCGGTTGTATTTTAATTGAATTTATTATATATATATATATATATATATATATATATATATATATATTAAAAAAATCTTCTGGTGCACGCTCGACAATATGAGAGTACACTGAACCCGGATATAAGCAGTTTTATATTTTATATTATTATTAATATTATTATTTCATTTATTCATTTATACTTATATTTATTTTCGAGCGATGGCAAAAATGTGTTTTAACTTCGAACGCTTTTGTTAATGTGTTATATAAGCACGTTATATATATATATATATATATATATATATATATATATATATATATATTTGTGTGTGTGTTTAAATCTGTTTTTTTAAGTAGAACCGTGTACGAATTTCTATGCGGGTTCACTTGCATTTTATTCCCGATTGTTGCATATTTATTAAGATTTTATTGAAAGAAACGTATAGAGACGCGTGCATAAAGATGTTTGTTTTTCTAGTATATTATTTTAGAAAACTTTTATTCTATTAATATTTTGTTTATCTAAATCTGATTCTAATTCTAATATCTATTTATGATAATGTTGTATCTTTAAAATATTTTTTTTTATATTTCAGTTCTAATTTTAGCAAAATGATAAAGTAAATTATGAAAAATTATTGAAGGGATTTTAAAACGAATATACACACTCACACACACACACACGCACACACACATAAGTATTATAAAGACAAAATTATGAATTTATATAACAAAGAAATTTTATTCAAGGTCAATATGGAAGTTTTGCAATTCGAGGCGTAAATGTTGACTATAATTATTTTTAAAATAAATCAAATATTTATTGAAAATTAGCAACGTGGCGTTTATATATAAAATATATATTTTAAAATAAAATATTAAAATAATAATATACGTATATTTAAATAAAAATCATTTTTATAATATGCTTTCAACGCACTTTATTTTCATTATTTATTTGGACAAACGTTTTTTTTTTCTATTAATGCTATTAATACGTTTATTTTATTTTATATTAATAAATAAAATATAAATTGTATAAATGGCAAGGACATTGAACAGCATTCATTAACAAATAAAAAAATAATCTTTCGAATTGAAGGTTAATTGACTGTTGCAGTGTTTTGTAATCCACGGCTTGTAAACCACTAGCGGTCTTCTCAAAAAATATTTCTTGAATTATTCTCTTATTTAATAATTATTTATAAATATAAAATCGTAATCATAATAAAAATATTTAACTTATGACGTAGTTTACTCCCTATTAATTGTAAAATTAATAAAATTATTTTATTTTTGATATAATAAAAACATACATAATATATATTAAACGGTTTTTGGTATTTTGTTCTGTAATTGTCGAAAAATTTTCCCCTCCCTTCTCAAAATTAAAAAATAGAAGGGTTGATTAGAACATTCAACACAAACCCCCTATAATTTATTTATTTATTTTTTTTATATTCTATATTCAGTTTCACAGTGCCGTCTATCGAAATTGGGGTTGCCTTTAAAATAAAAATAAATAAATAATAATAAGAATAATAATAACGAAAAATCGATCGCATTTTAAAAAATAATTTTATTTATCGAATCGATTACACATTAAAGTTTCTTTCGATTAATGCGAATATTTCCGTATATTTTTAACTTTTTTTTTAGCAGTGTTTATTGATTTTTTAATATTCACGTACACGCTTTTATGTAGTTGTAAACGTGGAATGGGGGCTCTTGGTCGATTTGACCCCCATGGGGCTCCCCCAGCATATTATATATATATATATATATATATATATATATATATATATATTATAATACAAGTATATAAAAATGTATTTTGTGCATATATATTTATAAAATCAATATTATACGAAAAACATTTTTATTTAATATATTATAAATATTTTTTTATAGAATTTTATAACACTTCTATTAATTTTTTTTCACGAATTCATATATTTTGAATTTCATTTCTTTATAAATATGCATTATCATTGTTTTTTTATCCAAACATTTCTTAACATTTTCACTATACAACCTTTATATATATATATATATATATATATATATATATATATATATATATATATATATATATATATATATATATATATATTGTCTTTATAACCCCCTACCCCCTTTTTTAGATATTCGCTTTATACAGGGCTGGTAAACATTTTTTACGTATGCATTATATTTTTAACAATATCGTAATTCAAAGACGTATTTTTTTTAAACAAATATAAACATGATTTATTAAGGTATCGTTTATCAAAAAATCCGATTTTAAATTATATATATATAATTTTGATTAGCATAATTAAATATAAAAATAATATAATTTTACATATATAACATATTATGATATATCAATACTTTTAAAAAAAATAATTACTATCACAAATATATTGAAATGTAAAATATAAAAATTATATTTTATATATACAATTTTCCAACAAAATATTTCATATTTATCTCGTTGACGATAATGAAAAAAAAAGTTTAAATAAATCGTTAACTATTTAAAATAAAATAAATGTAATATTTAAAGCAAACATTATTATTTTAAGCCTTCGTGAACTCGACGAGGACATCGCCCCCTTCTTTAACCCGATGGTCGTCGGACCAGAGGTTAAGAACCGCTGATTTAATACAGCGAAACACAATATTTTAATATGCTTTATTGATTTATATAATATTAAAGATACTTTTGTCGCTCTCGTAAAATAAGAAAATTTATTTATATATTTACATATTAACTTTTGTATTAAAAGTTTGCGTTTATTGTATTGTCATCATATTTATTATAATATACTTAAAAAAATGAATTTATAATTACTGCTTGACGTGTTTACAATAATAATATATACGTAATATTATATAAGAAATATTTTATTATTAAGTTGGTGAAAGTCTGTCAATGCAGTGATTTGTTAACTAATATCCTAAAGAAATAGAAAATTTAATATTATATATATAATATTGAATTAAAAATAGTTAAAAGACACATATGTAATCAATATTATTTTTCGTTATATTAATACTAATAAAATAAAAAATAATAGATTTAATTAAAATATTATCCAAATTAATATAAACATATTAATTTAAAGGTATTATTCCATTATTTTAAATTAATGATTTATTAAAATTACATAGATATAGTTATACTAATATTATTCTTCATTATATAATTTTTACTATTAATCTGAATTTTTAGTGATCTTGTTTTATTATAATTATGTAGTTGACTTTTTCTCTGAAAAAAATATATCTATATTTATACTATTATTTAAATAATATCATAATACTTTAATAATAATATACTATTTGTCCTCTACAATAATTGAAAAACTATTGCAGAACACGTATTACCTTTCCCGAATGTCAATATATAAGAATAGATAGTTAAATATACTTTCTTTTCAAACCATAGTTCTTATACATGTATGAGGTGTATGCAACAACTGGTACTTTATTCTGCAGCATAATAAAATACTACACAAACGTAATAAAAAAACAACAACAATATCCAAAGCAAAAAAAAAAAATAAAAATAAGTTGACCAGAGCTTGTGTATATTATAGTATTATATGCATAGTTACACGCGCACCTTAGCGAATGGTTTAGCACTGAAACCGCGAGAGAAATGCTAATTAGCACTTGGCCAAGTACTGAACGAGGGATAAAGCCGGCTATATAAAAGCGTAAATATATAGCTAAATCACCAATCGGACATTGTCGTCCAATAAGAACACATTCCTTCGATTAATAAATATCTATTTTTTTTAGCTCATTTTATTTCGATAAATATATATTGATTTAGTATAGTACTAGAATCGTTTGAATACTGAAAATATCATATTAATAAATAGCAGTTATCTCAATATCAAATCAATTTCGTTCCATCTTCATATTTTTCTATATACAGTCAGTTTTCGATTTATGACAAAAACTATAAAATTTTTTTTTTCGTTTTGAGTGTTTATGGTCGTAAATCGATGTGGTCACAACTTGAGAACTGATATACTAATTAAAAATTGGTATACTAATTTAACAAAATATTGTTAATTATTAGAGAATTTTATTTATATATATATAATGTATAATAAGTTTAATTATTTAATATTTCTTTTATCATTTAACTGTAATAAAATAATAATAATATAAAATTCTTTGAATATAAAGGTATATAAAATATATATTTCGGAAAAGATAATACTTACTGGTAGAAAAAATATTTCAAGTTATTTTATTTAAATTTTAAATCTTTTTTCTCAAAAATAATAAAAAAGAAGACAAATAAATAAATTAATTAAAAATGTAATTATTTTTCTACATAATAATAATAATATAACCATAAATTTAAAAATTAATTCATTCACAATCCCATTATTTTGGTAACAAAGTTTACTAACCATTTTTTAAATTAAATAATATTTTTTTTAAAATATCATATATTTAATATAAATGAAAAGGTATCTAAAAAAAAATTCTTATCATTTCAGATAGGCATTTTTTTTCTAAATATTTGCCGATATTTAAAATAAACATTTTTGTCGTATTATTAACGTTCGTGATTTTTTTTATATATATATTTTGTGATTTTTGTATTTACTTTATATATCGTAAAGAAAAAAAAATATTTTTCTATATTTTTTTTTCAGGTTTCAAAATTAAAAGATCAAATTTTACGTACAAATAAATCAAAAATAAATAATAATAAAAATAGTATAAACGTGTTCTCCTTCTGTATGAAATGTTATATATATATATATATATATATATATATATATATATATATATATATATATATATATATATATATATATATAAAGAAAAAAATATGATGTAAAAATAAAAATGATCGATTGCCAAGCGAATTTAGAACGATTTTATGTATATTTTTATTATATATAACAAAAATATACGTATAGTATGTACTTATCTGAAATAATATTTGCATATTTTTTTTCCATAATATTATTTTTATAGCACAGAATTTTAACATGATAATGATAATATGGAACTAATATTTGAAAATAATTCTCTAAATTTCAAATATACTTTAAAATCATATTTTTTAATTTTGAAAGAAATATATGTATGTGATCATCGGTTATAATTTGTAATTTCCACTATTTCTAATGTAATTTCTTAGTATGTAATATAATTAAAAACTTCTAATTTTAAAGCGGAATATTGAGTATAAAAAGGTTGTTTTTAGATGAAAATATTTTTATTTATTTTTTTATACGAATAATCAATTTTATTTTTTGTTAGTTTTATTTGTGTAAAAATAGTTGAATGTATATTTATTCTATTTATATGTAAAGTTATATTTGTATGCCAATATTGCAAATATTGCTCTACATCCCTTATTGGCCTTGCTTTACTTTTTTTTTATTATTATTATTACGATGTTTACGAATATATTTTTTAAAAACAGTGCTTCTCATTTTTTCTGAAATTGTAATTTTTATAATTTGTTTTAATAATTCGCAAAAAAATGCATTAGTTTAAATTCAGGTCTGCAATTATTTTTTCTATTATAATATTACTTCTACGTAGCAAATTTAGAATTTTCGGAATTTATGACTCATTTATATAAATAATTTCTTAAAAAAGTAATGATGTTTATTTTATACTTAAAAAAAAATATTAATAGATAAATATATGGTGAAAAAACTAATAAACTTTTGAAATTTAACGCGTACACTTTCAAGGCTGCAACACTCCCAATATTTATTTTATTTAATTACAATTATTCTAATGATATTGCATACTTGTAAATTATTGTTTTTTATTCGTGTTAATATTATAATGCAATATAAATGATTTCTTTTTTTATTTACATACATATATAACTGACAATATTATGCCTAATTCGTTTGTACATAATATATGCGATTTTTAACGAAAAATCTGCAGTTCAATAATAAATTTATAAAGAAAAAAATATTTTTTTATTAGTAAAAAATAACTAAATTTTATAACCAATTTTAATTTAAAAAATTTAAGAGTGTAATTGTCCTACATTTCATTTCAGGAAAAAAATCAGACTATTTCAACTCGACGTTGTATTGAAAAAGTTTCAGTTTTATATCATTGTTGTTTTTGAAAACATGTAATTATTATATATTTAATTAAATAATGATAAATAAAAAAATATCTTTATATAGTCCATATCAACAACAAAACTAAAATAAATTATTTAATTATCAATTATTAGAAGTTTGAGATATTTAAATAAATAATAATTATTATTTACTTTTTGTACTAAAGTTACTATTAAAAATAATATTTTTAAATGTAAATAGGATTATTTAAAATTTTTGTTATATATACTAAAATTAATTTTAAATACCTAATAACTTTTTATTATTAAATAATTTTCATAATAAATGAATAATTACAATATGAACGTTAATCAGAATTCTTTATTTTAATTAGATTTTTTTAATTTTGACTATTAAAATTTTTAATCTGAAATAAATTAAAGCTTCTATAAAAACCATTTTATCTGTATTATAATCTGAAAAAAGCTTTCAGAGTTTCTTCCATTAACCATAACATTTCGAATGAGAGCAGTATTTTGTATTATAATCAGTTGTTTTGAATTTTTGCTCTTTATTTAATTTAATCACAATAATATTTTTTTAAACATTCTTTCTGTTATTTTTTTTTTGTTAATTTTATAAAATTTATATTAATAATTTTAATTAAAATAATAATGATCATATTGAATTTAATATCTTGAATCAAAAAAAAATATGATAATACGGTAAATATAAATAAATCATTTATCACTTTTAAATTGAAAATGTAATTTGAGTTCCCAAAGTTATCATTTCATGTGACTCTTTCGAAAAGCACAACTCAACTGCATAACAATACCAAAACAAAACGTAAAGCGACCGGCTCCTTTAACTGCGACTTGATAAAATACGAGTTCAGTTGAATAAAACGAGTATTAAGATCAAAAAGAAACAAGAATTTAATCCAAGAATAAATCCCAATAATATATATATATATATATATATATATATATATATATATATATATATAAATTTTATATTTATATATGTGTTTGTACTACATTCATGCAAAATACGAATGCGGGTCGACGACTGCCACGATCTAAAATTATAATTTAAAATGCACGCATATTTTTAATATTTTATTATATTATAAATATTCAAACGAGTAAAATAATCATTGAATAAATTATTAGAGAATACAAGAAAAACATGATGTGTACAAAATGAAAAATAATAATGTCCTCGTGCTTTCATAAAAGTTTAATGAAATTGATTTTATTTGCTTATAAAAAAAGTTTTAAATTATATATATATATATTTATTTATTGGTTTATTAATTAGAAAAATAGGGGTGTCTAAAATAATATATGAATTATGGTAAATGGATAGCTTTATTATAAATACAGTAAATAGGAATATACATTTTTATTTATTTCTTTAAAACCCCCTTATTGCGAAGATATTGTTCTCTTGGGAAATTTTCCTTTTGAGGAAAACTATTTTACAAAATTTGGTCGAGCACTATATGAAAAATCATAATATTTTTAATATTTTCCAAATGGAATTTGTCAAATTTATACGAAACTCAAACGTGAATACTTTTTTTTTCAAATATTAATTAATACAAATTAAATATTTCTATTTTTAAATAAATTATTTCTTTGGTTATTAAAAACACGAATTTTCTGCAAATCAAATTGAAATAAAAAGAATAGAAAAATAATCATTTATTCTAGCGGTTCCCGACCTTAGGTACCCCTAGGGGTACGTGAAAGACAGTTAAGAGATACGCAACAAAAGTCGTAATGGACGAGCAAAAAATCTCGTTTTTTTTGCTTGTCGTCCTGTGAAAATCACAGTAATTATATATTTTATATTGTATAAAAGTAAATAAAAACAATATTTTTGAAATAATGGCAAACCGATTGTTCAAAATTTGGCATATATATATATATATATATATATATATATATATATATATATATATATATATATATATATACACATATACGTGTGTATGTGTGTGTGTTAGGGGTACATACTGAGGAGACAATCGGCTAAAAGGGTACAAATGAAAAAAGATTACGAACCGCTGATTTATTCATATTTTATATCTATAATTTTCAATTACTATTTCTTTTTGTATATAATTAATCTAATTCATTTGTCCATTTAACATCTTATAAGAATAATTTTAATCTATTACAACAACCATAAAAATAATTAAAATTAAAAAAGCTTGAGAAACACTGAAATTACCATTATTTTCTTGAAAAAAAAAACGTAACAAATAGGAAACGGCGCCATTTTATTTTAAATCTATTCAAAATGGCATCTTATTCATTGCACCGTTCGATAGATAAAAAAGATTTTTTTTTCTATATCTCTCGTTATGGATGCTAATTAATCGCTCATATTGATTACTTATTATTAATGAGATAAATGCATACGCATAAATATACATTAAACGTATCAGAATAAAATATATATTATATACGTACACATATAAAGTTTATACATATAAATATTAGAGGGGGCAAGTTCAGGTGACATGTTATTGATCGGAATAGCTAAATGAGGAGCTAAACTACTCTACATTTACACTCGCAATTTGATTAGTGGTTACATGCAAATTTTAGCCACTTTCAAAGTATGCGCAGCTTCATACAACCGCAATATATGTACACATATAAAATAATAATCAATACGATAATAATGCCATAATTTAAATTATATTTCTGAACGAACCGGAGCGTCGATTTCTCGGCGGTCCCGAGCTAAAGGTTAACGAGTGGAAAAAAAAAGAAAGAAAGAAAAAGAAGAAGAAGAAAATGGCACGAAGAAAGATTCCCTTCGTATGATTCGGACGTGTTTAATTAACTTCGAGAGTAATCGAATATGTATGAGTGAAAAAAAAGAAGTCAGATGAGGGGGGGGGGGGTCTAATTATTATTCGTATTATGTCATATATTTATTGTTTTATTATTAAGATTTTCATTTAATTTTTAATTACATAATAGTCCCCCTTCCGTGTTACATTTTAATTAAAATGTTTATTGCAAATAAATATTTCAATGGTAATACATAATTAAATATTTTTTTTTATTGGAATTACTATTTTCAATAATTAATTAATCCATAGGGGACATTACAATTAATTATATAGAAAACAACAAGTAATAAAATTCATATTTTGTTACAAATGTTTATTAAAAATTCTATCTTCATGGAAATTTTTAAAAATTTAATGATTTTTCTCTTAAATTTGATTACTTTTTTTCATTTACGTAATATAATAGTTTAAATTGTTCTCGGTCTTTTTATCTTTCACTTTTATTCTTTTCATTTATCTATCCTCGATTTTAATTTTTTTTTTTAGTTCTATATAAACTGAAATTACATATACGGAATATCGTATATTTTTTAAATTTCCCTAATCTGTTTTAAAGGATTCGACAATCTTATTAGTTTTATTAATTCGAAATGAACCGATAATTCTCTTTTTATTAATCTTTATTATCTATCAACTTTTAGACATATTCGTCGAAAATTGGAGGATCATTTCTTTCTCTGATGAAAATTCTGATTCTAAAGTTTACTGGGGTTAATTACAAAGATATATCATAAGGAAGTGAGAGTAAGAATCAAATAAGAAAGACAAAATAATTCTGACTTCCATATTGTGTATACATTCTCCCATTTGAACCTCATAGTTTAGATTAGAAAAGGATAATTATCTTTTATCATATTTTATCAAAATACTATATACTCCTGCAAATTAATAATACCAAATTTTATTGATATTATACTTAATAGTAAATTTTCAATATATATTTTAAAGTCAAACAAATTATTTTAGGAAATATTCATTTAAAATGCTATTTTAAAATGAAAATAATTTAGTTATAATTTACTCAAATTATATTATAATAGAGTAAAATTAGAAAAAAAAATATGCAGCGACACTTCGAAACCAAACGGTTTAAATTTTAAATTTCACAATTTATAATATATTTTTTATTGTATTATAAAAAAGAGAAGAGCGTCCGTGATTAAAATTTTTCTTGCGATAAAAATTATCGAGTTTGTCTGCTTTTATGCTTGTATAGTATTGTATATTTGGATAGTTAAAGATAAAAATAAAACGAAATAAATTTACAGGAAATATATATATATATATATATATATATATATATATATATATATATATATATATATATATATATATATATATATATATATATATATATATATATATAATACAATTCATATTTTTGTATTACGCGGATATATTAAATTAAAAAAAAAACTTAACACGTTGTACTTAAATTGAAACGCTGGCAGCAAGAAAATAAAAATAAAATAAATAAATTATAATAATCTATTTTATGAACTAGTCAACGTTTTTATTTTATAAGCATTAAAATATCTAGGATCAGGGCTTATTATAATGGTGAACCGCGGCCCCACGGGGGGGCCACAAGATCACAACAGGAGATTCTGAAACTATATCAAACTATTATTAAACGAACGATGTGTATAATGTTTCTTTTATACGAAATGTAAAATTCTTTAATATTTTTTAATACTAACTATTTCACTATAATATTTTATTTAATGTTAATAATATATGTACTATTTAATTATTATACCAACTAATTATTTCATGAATAGTCAACTTGTTTGTTTTTACAAACAATTAACGCTATTAATGATTAAATGATACTTTTTACAGCTGATTATTTGATAGTGTTATATTTATGAATATATGTAGTTAGTTATACTATACTTGCGGTATTTAATGGTAGTATATTAATTCACCTAGCTATATGGTCAACAGGTCTCAGACAAGATTACGTAATATTTTTGATATATTATTCCAATTTTTAATTTATATAAAAATATTATTTAATTGAAACTGAATTAAATTTTTTTTTTAATTTATTTATATGCAATTTTAACATACCACGCATTTTACACGAGACAATTTATTTAATAAAAATTAAATTATTTAATATGAGCATGCTTGTTAAATATACTGTTATGACATTCACCTGTTTCAAATATTTAAATAATATTTCGTTGATAATAATTACGGTCGATAATCGACCATGATTATAATGTTCAACCGATTGCATAATAGTGCAATGTAAATGCATCTGTACAAACACAAAAGCGCTTTTCTCATCTTCCACCCGTTTTCCATGTATGAGTTTGTGTATGTATTAGTGTGTGTATGTTCACGTAAAATACATTTTACTTGAGCTATAAGTTCATTGGGGAACAGGATGTTGTGTGAGAGAAGGGAAGTCGAAGGGGGGAGCAAAACATATACTTACACAAAAATACGTTTATTTCTATACAATTTCGCCGCTATCTATATACGTGTATAATTTTGAAAATGTAGTGGTAAATGCGCGTTTAAATATGGGGAGGGTTAGGGAGGCGTTCATATTGGATGCGCAATTTATTTTCATTTAACTTACCATCACAACTTTAATTAAATATTTTATGCATAAATCAACTTCAGAGTCGAATAATTTTATTCTTATTTTTGGATTTCAATAATGACGAAGAAAATAATTTACAGAATCTTTTAATTTATCAAATATAATTAAATTAATAAAAATAATAATTATTTAAACATATTATAACATAATATATTTTGCGTTGGAGAAGATAATTATGGGGCAACATAAAAAAAACCACATATTATCAATTCAAAAATATTGGCACAGTTTCAAGGTCACTCGTTTAATTTTTTTTAACTATAGTTGTGTATTTATTATAGATATTTTTAAATATATGATTTTTTTTAAACTGAAAATTTAAGTTAGTGACGTGTTTATTTTTAAATGTTTTCAATATTTACAAAAGCAATTGATTTTTATTCATATCAATTATTAACAAATAAAATCAAAATATTAATTATGTATCATAACTCAATATTATATTATTTTAATTTTTTTTAATACAACATATACTGGGCTACTCAGAATGTTTATTATCATCAATATCTTTGATGAACCTTTTCAAAATACTTGTACCACTTATAAATTATCAAAAATCAGTAATCAACATTTCGAATTTAATACAAATTCTTTGGATTTATTTGTAAGTGTAATATGTTACATTACTACTTATAATAAGTTATACTTAAAATATGATTTAAAATATCAAGAATAAGTGTAATAATTTTAAAAGCTATTAGTTAAAAAATGCTGTTACTTTTTGATTAAAATTTATTATTATTATTTTTTTGATAAAATTATAAATATATCATGTTTTTTCTGCAAATAAAACTTGATATACTTATTCTATAATATGAAAAACATATTATAGAATAATTTTAGATAATGTTCATAATGTAAGCCCTACACAAAAGTTTACAATTTTCAGATCTAAGGTTTATAGGAAAAAAAAGTTTTTATGTTATACTTAGAACCGGTAAGCAAACATTTGATCATAATAATGGTTATATAGTTTCAATAAAAGTTTGTAATTAATTTATGTAATAAAATACTTCCTCAAATATAATTATATATATGTGTATATTTCATGAAAATATAATATATTAAAATCTGATTATATTTTTATTTGCGTTTTAGAACATTAAAAAAAATAATCGTGATGAAATGAATTTACCAGATTTTTTAGGAATTAAATCTACTAATCAGTTATTATTTTAAATTCGTTCTTAATTAACAAATATAATATTATTAATATTTATGGTCAAATATTTGAGTGTTTAGTGTAAAGCGCGTGACGTATGTCTATAACCTCTATCTTTCGGTCGATGGTTCGGCTCAGATTTTAATAGAAGCATCTAATTGATAAAAAGTGGACATATCGTTTTATATTCGGTAAGGTCGATCATTATAATATGTGATAATTGCATTTAATAATTTTAGATTTTCACGTTAAATTGAAATCATCGGATTTATTGATTATTCATGTCATGAATACTAATCCAATTTTATTTGCATTTCGCAATATCGACTATAAATAATCCATTATCAACTTCGTTAATGCATTTCAAACTTGTTTAACGGTGGCCTAAAAAACGCTTTCATATATTTTTTATTATTTGTATTGTAAGAATAATTAGAGACTTCTGAAATTATACATATTTTTTTTTCATTGCGTTAATAAATACCGTTTAAGACGTTAATTTTACATTATTTTTATTGCAGTCTAAATTTTTGGTTTTTGAATTGTTTTCAAACCATATCTGGTCAATAAGAAACTCAATTTTTATTTATTAGATTATTATATTAAGTCATAAATTTACAGAAAAAGTGCTTCGAATACGTGAATTGATATTTTTTGTTAATAATTTGGTTGACCAGAAAGAATTTATGATTCACAACATCGTGATAATCAAAGGAACGTTTTATATTACCTAGATTTTTGACTAGTTAAAAAAAACATTTTTTTTAGTCATAATTTTGAAATCAGAGTCAGAACTTGTTTTCGATAAACTTTTCATCTCTGACTTTTGCAACATTTTAAATATTTTTATGAAAGCGATTTATGAAAATAAAATTTATTAGATATTCTTTACTCGATAATAACAAAATGGTTTGAAAATTCTTTACACAAAATTAGTACTTATTCATAAATTAAAATTAATTTTAATGGAAGTCTAATTAACTATACATAATATTATACGTAGTTCTAATTAACTATTTCTGATATTTTTTGATCATAGTGATACATTTGTGAAAAAAGAGAATGAAAATATTTTTACAAATATATAGGATTATATAATATAATGTATTACATGACAACTTTTTACAACTAATCTTGTTAATAATATTTTATTTTGTCGTATTCGTACGACTAATGTAATCCAATTAAATAGAAATGATTTTTATAATTACTATTTTTTTTTACTTTTAGAACTTGTCAGGATGAGGCTTTGGATATTTTTTGTTCAAAGTTTTTTAATTTTAATATTATTTTCTACATCCGTATCTCCTACACTTGACGATGCTTCGTTATTTCAAGATAATGAGTTCGCTGAATTTGAACAGTTCGATTCAGATGATGATTCTCAGGAAATTGTAGTCAGTCCACTGCCACCACCTCAATATATAAATGTTGATGATCCTGATGATGATATTCTTGTTGAAGTAAGTAGTTAAATTTTTTGCAAGTAATTTATCGATAAATATACACGTGTTTATTTAGCTTAGTGTTACCCTTTAATATTATTATTATTAATAATAATTTCAGGAAGAGGACAATGAATTTGAACATTTTCAAGATCCAGAGGAATTCGAAGGATTTACAGAAGATGCACCAAATCCTGCTCAAGAGCAACCAAAAATTACGATCACAAAGGTTTATTTATTTATTTATTTGTTTTATACAATATTCATTATCTATATTAAAAAAAAAACAAAATTTTATTTATGCTTTTAGGTTCCTATTATGGTTAGAGCGAGATGGGAAGCATATTGGGCTGAAGGGTTATTAGTTCTAGGTTTAATTGCTTATGCGGCAACTTTTCTAATTGGACGTTCGAAAAATACATCAATAGTTGCAGCATTTACTCACTTCCATAAACCATTGCTTGATGATAATTTTACACTTGTTGGTATGAATTATTTTTCAGTGAAAAATTTCCAATATTTTTTTATTAAAAAATAGTAAACATTAATTGTAAATTTGCTAGATTCGAAGGTTTTCTTTATTTTATGTTATATTAATCTTTGTATTTTTTTTTCATTTTATTTATTTTCCTCGAGAATTTTGTTATTTTGATTTTTTTTCTAATTTTAGGTGAAGAAGCTGGAGAGCCGGGTGTTTGGAGAAAAGAAGCTGAACATTGTTATACAATGTGGTGTAGTGGTCGAACTTGTTGTGAAGGCATGCTTCTTACTCTCAAACTCATAAAGGTATTTCTCGTGTAAACATTAATATTTTGTATTCATGACTATATTGTATTTTTTTTTATATTTATAGAGGCAAGATTTGATTCATTTAGCTATTGGATTGGTTAGACCTGCTGTCGATACTCTCTTGGTCAGAGTGGAACTTGGTAAAGATGATATGGATAATTTTGTTACCTGTGTTGCTCAGAAAAAGACTGCTGTTAAACTTCAAAAAGAAATGGCAGATCTCGTACGTTTTTATCTCAAAAAAAAAAAAAGAATATATATATAATAAACCTACATTTTATTGTATATTGATTATTATTTTGTTATATTCTTATTTATAGAGTGTATTTTGTGGAGAAAGACGTCCAGGTGAAAAATGTGGCTTGCCAGAATCGTTTTCGGTTTTGTCTGAAATAAGTGAAGCCACTCAGGCCATGTTCGATCAGCGAGTATGTGCAGCAATTGATAAATATGGACATCTCATTGATTATATTCATATCAGTGATCAGTATTCCGGCCCTAAGCAAACTGAGTTAGTTTTTAAATTATACTTATCTTTTTTCACAATATTAATTTTTAAAACATATCTTCCTTATCTGTGAGTCAAGTTTTCTGATGATTAGAATTTAGTGCTTTTTTTAAGTAAGGAAATATAATTTGTTAGATTACAGATACAATATCATTCTAGTAAAGTTTTTAATTGAGAAATTGAAGCAGAAATTTTAATTTGTTAATGGGTTTAAATTTAAGTATTAATTTTATATTTCTTCTAGGGAAACTAGCTCTACAAAATTACCAGAATGTCAACGCGTTTTACTTATGGGTATTATATTGCCATGTGCAGTGACTGGTGTTGAAAAAGGTTGTGAAGCTATTGCTCCCGTTCTTACTTTATTATTTTACATGTTGGAAAAATTGAAGCGTTTCAAACTTTCTAAAGAAGTATGACTTTTGTATTTATATTTTTTCTTTTAATTACTATGTGTCATTCTCAATGTATTTTTGTTCTAAGGCATCTTTAAAATCTGAAAAGAATCGTCAAAAAGTCGAGGAAGCTTTTCTACGAAGTACTCATGCTGCTCGTCAACAACTAGCGGCTCAGCGACGTGAGGATAAACGACGTCTGGAAAAAGATCGTATAATGGCTGTAAGTTTTTTTTTAATCAGATTAATATTTTATTGTATTTTCATAAAATGGATTAAACTTTCAAATGTTAATAATAATAACATATTTATAGTTATTAATATATTGCTGAAAATTTATTGGAAACTTTTAATTTTTTAGGAAGAAGACCCAGAAAAGCAACGTCGTTGGGAACGCAAAGAGCAAAAACGCCAGTTGAAAAAGAAAGCTCCCAAAATGAAACAACTCAAAGTGAAAGCTTTGTAAATAATTTGCACGATTACGACTCATGTTTCGAATTTATAAAGAATTCATAATATCTTTTGGTTTCTTAAAATTTCAATTATATCGACATGCTAATTATTAAATTGGGGGCAATCGCTATTTAATTATTGTATTACTTAATTTCCTAATTTTTAAATTTACGATATCTTATTTTTATTATATATTCTATGTTTAGAGTTTTGAAAGTTCGTACACAAGATCATAGTGCGATTAAAACTTTAAATGTAGTTCGAATGTTATTTTCATCAATATTTATTTGACTGTGCTACTAGTCTTTTATTTTTAAAATAAGTTTGAATGGTTATATAGACGAGACGTACTTTTTATTTAAGTTTGTTAAATCAATTTGTTAATCTGCATTGTCATTTGTTGAACAACGTCTGATATACTCTCTTTTTAATTGTTTTATTTTATTATAGTAATTTTAGTGTTATTTGCAATACGATAAAAAAATGATTTAAAATGCTCATTCGTATGCATTCAATAAATTATTCCTTTCACTGTCGTAAAGTTATTTTTAATTGTCATGTGATGCACTAAAGTGTGTTACACTTTTCAAGTTAATCGATTCGTGGCAGTGTAAAGGTTTTGTGAATTTATTGAAATTATATATTTAACAAAAGATTTTTTTTCTATTATTGTTTATATAATGAATTTATTGTTTTATCGCTTTCAATACTGGACTATTGTCTTTGATTTTGAGTATAAAACGTTGGTTTGAAAATTAGATATATAAAATTATTTAATATATTATTAGTAAAATTATACTTGCACTAGGTTCTATCATTTAACAATTCACCAAGTCGAAATAAAATGTTGAAGTATTTTTATAACTATTCAAAAATGTACTGTTTCATGGTGAAGACAAAAAAAGTATGTTTTTATGTCGTACTTTGTTTTTACTTTTTATTTGTTATTTATTCAGACGAAGTGCCAAGATAGTCTCTATATACATTTTTTAATGTGTTTTTACCACTATTTAACTTTTTTTTGATGTTAACAGATGTTTAAAATAAATATACAGTACAAATATTTTGTGTTGTTTTTATTCTCACTGTTTAAAATGCTTCAAGCAATTTTAATACAAATACAAATGCTAAAAATAAACAATTTTAATAAAAATATAAGAATGTTTTATTATCAAAATTGAATCACATAAATTTTAATTATTGAGTCTCATATACTGAACACAATAAAATACTTATAAAAAATATTAAAAAATAATAAAATATAAACATTTTACAAATAAAATCTAAATGGAAGATTTGCACAATTTAAGGAAGAAAAATAATATCAACTTTATTAAACAGAAATCAACATTATTTTTTTTATTATATTAATACTATTTATTAACTTAATAATGGATAATCTTAATATAAAACAAACT
Organism: Leptonema lineaticorne; assembly: GCA_024500535.1. Classification (NCBI taxonomy): domain Eukaryota; kingdom Metazoa; phylum Arthropoda; class Insecta; order Trichoptera; family Hydropsychidae; genus Leptonema; species Leptonema lineaticorne. Next base: position 6,621,852 of record JANIJI010000003.1, on the reverse strand, counting down.
AATCGGTTATATAACAGCCTGTGCAGGCCAAAAATAATCTTTGGAACTTTAGAATATCAATATCTTTAATAAGTATAATTAAATGATATAATTAAATAAATATGTTTTTTGATAGCTAAATTTATAAATATACTTAATATCATTTTGGACTTATTTTTTAATATATTTCGTAAATATGTAGAGATATAGCAATATTGAATCTGCTGTTTACAATAAGTGGGTGAATTAAACTAGCCACTAAATAAATTAAATTATTTTTAAATAATAGTTCACTTATTAAATATGCGTATAAAAATAACATTTATCGCTATCACAACGTGTACTTTTTTTTATATAACTATATGAAATGGTGTTGATAGAAATGACGACGTAATATTAGAAATGAAATATTACGCTTCATTTTTATTTACAAGATTCTGCTATATTTAAATATCTTAATATTATATATGTATAATGCACATCAACACACATTAAACTAAAATAATTGTAATAGTTGATTAAGCAGTAATAATATCACGATTATATCATTTAAACAATACAATGTAAAAATTCAAAAAATATTTTAAATAAATCATAAATTCGATTGAAAAATATTTTCTCTGATTGAATTTGAGATATACTACTGTAATCAAAAAGTAAGGTGAAATTGCCATTTAAAACTCCCGGGCATTAATTAGGAAGACAGGTAAATTGTATTATTTTTTCTAGATTGGTAGGACTATCTATAACATTTGCGAAGCGTCTGTTTGTAAAAAGGTTTAATTATTTCCGAGTTACACGTGCTTTTACAACTCTTGGTTCCTTCATCACGATAATGCACCACGTCGTACTATATTAGTTCTTCGCGACTTTTTTTCCAAAAACTGGACTCATATCGTTCCGCAACCACTTTATTCGCCTGTTTTGGAAAAAGGACTATTTCGGCCGTTTCGAGGACTGGAAAAAGCGTTGGCAAAAGTGCGTTTTATCGGACGGAGACTACTTTGAAAGGGATGAAATTGATTTGAAAGAATAAATAAAAAAATTAATAATTAAAAGCAAATTCACCTTACTTTTTGATCACAGTGTTATATGTTTAACGGATGCCGAGAACTATTATTATACAACACTAATATCATCTTAAATTTGTAAAATAAAATATGTATATGATTTGAAGTAGTAGTATATTGAAAAATGTCATAAAGCTTCAAACCCTATTATTTTTATAGTATTTTTAAATAACATATAGTATAAAATTTTGCAAAAAAATAAAGTATTAATCATTAAATATGTCAAAATATAAAATTTGTGCATTTCTTATTATGAAAGTATACATACACATTAATACTGAACACCAAGAATAAACAGACTTTCATATACAATACTTATTTTTTAAATTATATATATATATATATATATATATATATATATATATATATATATATATATATATATATATATATATATATATATAACACATGTAGTGCACATATCTAAATGACCTATAACAAAGTTATTTACTATCATCATTTGTGCAAAAAGCCACATTTCTATATTTATTGCTCTTGAATATACTGATAATATCATTCAATACATATTAGAATAATACGAATGTTATAAAAATACTGCATAATATATTGATTAAGAAGGCAAAGCATTATATCTTTTTTTTTGATAAAATGTAAATATTTCAATAAATATAATAACAATTTAATAATTTATATATATGTATTAAATTATAAAAAAAACAGAAAACAATGAAATTGATCATTTATCTTCAGATGCGAGCTTATAATTTAACGCTATGATACTTTTGGGAAATTTGTGATGATTCACTTCAACGAAATCGGCGATGACCACGTTGACACGTAGAGTTTCCGAGGATTGCGCTGGCGGAGGTGGACCAGGAAATAGATCGTCGATCAAAGGCAATACTTTATTAACCACTGGTTTTGCACAACTATCGCGAATATTCGAACGCCATCTGTGATGATATAATAAATTAGAATTATTTTTAATATAAGCAATTTTTTTTTCTTTTTTTTAAATTACCTAAGAATAACGAACGGAGTTGTCGGTGTTAGGACGGCTTGCAGTATAAAACCAGCTGATGGTGATCTACGTGCAGAAGTTATCCAATCTATTAATCCATTGGTTGTAATTTGTCTAGGCCAAGGTGTAGGCATTTGGCCATTTCGCCAAAATCTTCCAGTATGAGCAACAGCTTCATTTCGATAAACTATAATTACCTATCAATATAATATAATACATTGATTGGAAATATTTCTAAAGTAATGTCATTTAGACAAAGTGAAAATAATTTGCTTTTGTGAACAATAGTAAATATATAATAATAATAATAAGTAATTGATTACATATTAGTTGAATTAATTTATTAATCTACAAAATACAAACCTGCTGTTTCTGTCTGTTAAGGGAATTTAAAGTAATGGCTTCTAAATTATGTTGTGGTGGACAAATTCTCGATTCAAATGTGGCAATAAGCATATTGAATAATATTCTATGATCGTCCATTTTAAAGTCATAAAAATGTTGACAATCTAATATGACAACCTTGAATAATTTTCAATATATATATATATATATTAAAAATATAGAAGTATTATTTAATTAAAATAATGATATTTATATTACTTCATTTGGATGCGAATCTAGAAAAGTTTTCACCTCATCCAAACCTTTTCTTACTTCACCACAATAAAGCCCGTGAGTGAAATATAAACTATAAGAATCTGATTTGGTAGCAAATCTCAAATCTAGATACCTAGAAATATTAGAGATATATGTATTTGTTTAATAATAATTATGTTACTTAAAATATTTAATTCTATATGATAATTTAATGTAAAATTTAATTAGAGAAAACTATTTCTTATGTAAAATATATTAACAATATCCCTTTTTTTGAGGCGTGTTTAATTTATTTTCAAAAATATATTTTTTTTAAAAGTTTGTGTTTATTAAAATTATTTATTCAAAGATTAGCCCATTTTCAATAAATTATTAATTTTGTGTTATTAATGTTATCTAATTTTAAATTCAGAGTAAGTTTAATTTATAATATTTATTTATATTTATGATTTACCTTATTCCACTAAATAATTGTTGGTGAACATTTATTTGTTGTGTTTTTGACCATCTTATAATAGTACCTCTGAAGAGCGGCCAAAGTTTACGAGCAGCAGTCGGGGCGTCGGGAGCGAGTTCACTCTCCCGATTAATATCAAACGTCATAGAATCGTGGCTTCCTTTATTTAAATATATTATTAATGGAAAATTATTGGATTAATTGTTACTTTTTAAATATTTAAGATTTCATACCCGGAATTGCAAGATAAATAAATGGTGAATTTTTCAGCGATGGAGGTAATTGAGACATCCAATTTTCAAGATCAATTTCGGGTACGTGAGTCATTGTAAATAAAATTATAAATCAAACGAAAAACTAGAATAAATTATATTTGTTTCCCGTACTTCTCGTCGATTTAACTATTCGAGATTTGAAGTTTGCCTATGGAAACAAAGGTTGAACTGTAATTAACGGGAAAAAAATACCGAGAGTCGAATTTTGTAACAAGTAATATAAATATAATTAAATTTAACTTTGACATAAATAATATCACAATTGAATATATTTTTGAAACGATTAAAATATGAAATATTTATTTAAATAATCTCTCGAATTCGGTCGAATGCAAAAAAACTAACCAAAATATATAAGATGTGTTAAAATTTATGCAATTATAAAAAGAAAATATGTATACGACAATTTTAAATAAATTTAAAAATATTATTTTTCAGTTGTAGCATTGTTTAAATTGCGCTATTGATATTTTGTCGAGATAAAATACATTACGATTACAAATTACTAATGACGGGAAAACGAAATTCCACATTTTTATAATACAAAAACCGCGTTCTCACATATATTATCTTACGCACCGCATCGCGCATCGTTGCGTTGACACAAACAGCTGATAATGACGGTCGCTTATCTCGTCAACGTCGCAAAACCAATAATCGGGACCATTAAAGTTTTGAAATAAAGAATGATTAAATTTCCAAAATCTGACGTTTAGAATATTTTTCATATATAGAATTAAAAAATGTCTAACTTTGAAGTCATTTTTAAAATAGATCTTTTTATTTTAAAAATGACTTTATAATATATATATTTTTTTAATTAAAAAAACTATTTTAATTCGCGTCCCATATTTACTTTATGGTAAATTAATATTTTAAAAATCTTAATATCGTTTAAATTTTTTATATCTCGAATATTTTAATAATAATACAAAATGTGAACGATCGCAAAACGTCGCAAATAGATATTTTTATTTTTTAAATAAATTAACGCGCGAAGCCGCGACTTAAAATCGAAAATAATCGTTGGCGTTTTCGGATTGCAGTAAAAATCCTTTGACGGATACGGTCGTAAAACGTCGCGTCTGGTTCGCTCGCCGTTCGGCGAATGTTATTGTTTTTTTCCGGCGCGTCGTCGTCGTCGTCGTCGTCTCGGTCGTTGCGATTTTTGCGCGATCGCGGTCTCGTTTGACGTTTCGCATTCGGAAAAGGGAGAGGAGAAGATTTTCGCTCGACGCGTCTTCGGGTCGTTTTCGGATCGGCGGGGCCGTTTATAAATAGGAGAGCGAGAGGGGCGCTTTCGAGAGGCGGTCGCGTCTTTCGATGTGCGCTTTCCGCTCCGGGAGCGAGAGTCGTTCTTCGGCGGCGGCGGCGTTCTTCGGCGGCGGACGACGCGGCGGCATGAGACGCGACTTCGTCCGTCTGATCAGGTACACGTCGTCGGACCACTTCTGCGAAACGGCATGAGCATCGTCCGCCTGTGGAGGGTCTATCTGTCGCTGCTGCTGCATTACAACTTGGCGGCGATCGCGTTCGTCATGCGGCTCGGCTGCGTCGTCTCCGATAAGAAGGGCGAGATAACGGACCCGAGCGCCGACGGACCGGACCGAAAGACGCGGCGCTCATTCGTCGGCGGAGAGTCGCGCGCCTCGGTCGGCTCTTCGCTGGTCGCTCTCTTCAAGCAGATCCTCGACGGGGGCCGTCTCTTCGAATCGTCGGCGACCATGGCGCCCGTTTCCGCCGACGGCGACGAACGAAACGAAAACAAACGCAAACCTCGTTCCGGTGAGTTCTCTTTTCGCTCCTTCGAAAATAACTCGCGTTTACGTATTTTAAGAAAATAAAACCGAGCTTCTTTTAAATCTTTAAATTATAAAAAAAATGCGATCGTATGCAGATCGCGGCCCGCGAAACGCCGCTCGCTAGAAAGTCTCCAAATGTCAGCATTTATTTACATATGCATGAAATCAAATTATAGATAGCACGTGAATCGTTTTTTTATGTTTTTCTTAGTCCACATTTATCTCTAAGAATATATGTATATGTATATGTATATATATATATATATATATATATATATATATATATATATATATATATATATATATATATATATATATATATATATCGATAGATATTTTCAGAAATCATCATCGTTTATAAAGTAGAAAAAATGCTCATGTTCTTCTTTATTATTTTTTTTAAAGTTGCCAACTTTTTTCATGGAAAAATAAAAATAAACTTGCAACACAATAAACAGTAAAATACGACACGTACACGCGTGCGATTAATAATTGAAAAACTCTATTTTTTATTATTATTGAAAATCTGTTTGTTTGCTTATTATGATTTCTATTAATGCAAAAAATTCTAGTGTTTTCGTTTTTATTTATTACTCAATATGTTTTAATTGCTAGCCAATTTTTCAACATTGAGAACAAACATATCGTTTTTAGCGTTGCTTCGTCCTACTTAAGTAAGCAATGAACTTTGAAAAATAATCATCTCCAATTTATTATTCGTTTTATTAACTATTTATTTTTTACCTATATTAACTATTAATTTTTTAATCTTTAAGCATATTGGATTGAGAAAAATAACAAAAAAATATCAGTATAACTTTTACGTATATAAAATATAATGATAGTTAATATTTTGAATAATATTCTATTAACAAATAATTGAAAATCTCGCGTAACCAATTTATGACATACGGAATGATTGTTGTTATCGTAAAATTACATCATTTCGTCGTAAATTGTTTCGTTAGATAACCTTTATAATTGAAGAAATTCTAAAAGCAAGGACCCCTTGTCTCAGTTTCGTTAATGTTGAGAATATGTTATGTAACTTGTAAAAGAAGATAATTTATCTCCGTTTTACTTGCATTTTATTATTATTATGAAAATTTGGAATCATATTTAAAGTTTATATAATATTTTTCAATAATAAACTGTGTTATAGAATGGATCGTTTTGTATATTATATATTTCTTACCCTTTTGCGTGTTTAATTAATATATGATAACTGTAATACTACTTTTTCATCTGTTTGCAAATGAGGAAGAAAAATATTATACACAATTTACATTAAGCATCGTGAGTGACCTTTAATGATATTTTGCATATCTTTTAACTATGTTATTATTCAAATGTTACCATTTAACTATTTTATTATTAAAAAAAAAAAAAAAAATATATATATATATATATATATATATATATATATTTATATAAATTTTTGAAAATGAATTCAAAAATCAAAAAGATCTTGTAAAAACATATTTCCAAACATAATATGCAGTAATTATATTTACTTTGTATTTTGTTTTTGGGGATTGTCTGTTATAATTTCTAATTCAAAATTTAAGCAAATACGACATTCACTTCTATTCTATTTATTCTAAAATCATATATTTAAAGAAAGTAAAATAACTTTTTTATAAACTTGGGTGTTGTTACTGTAGTTAGAAGGAATTTCAAAATAAAATAAGAAACATTTATATACAAGCATTTTAATAAGAACCAACATAAAACATATGATTTTTCATATAAATCACATGTAGAGAACTTTAATACATTTGCATAATATAATTCTAATAAATTTCAAATTGAATTAGTTTTTCTTTTCGTGAGATAAATCCGTTATTTTTTATATATTGGTTTTTATGTATCTCCATTTATTATTTTAATTGTTACAAATATTTTCATTTAAAGTTCATTATTATGTAATTTGAGAAAAACGTGGATTCTTTTAAGAATGTGACCAAATTTATAACATTTTAGTATTTGTAGGGAAAATATTAAAATTTAACATGTTATAATATAAATTATTAAAACGCTTTTTCGTATTTCTTTCATCAAGATTTAGATGAACATTTGGTAAATAATTTTTGGCCAAGCTTCAATTTTAATTCTCAATTTAAAATGCAGATATTTGCTGCAAATTTAGTTTCGCTATTTCTCGTTTTGTTTTTTCTTGAGATAAAAGTTTTGTTTACTTTTCTATATTGATAGTTTTTTTATATATCTGGTATATCTAACGTATTCAATATCTCTCTTTTTTTTTGCTAAACATATTACTTTTTATTGTCAAAAGCTTATAAAATGTGAATATTTAACATTAAATTTGCAATCGAATTTTCAGACAATACATTTATTATAGTTTTAAACGTAAAAACACTTATCATTAGTTAATAAGTAAAAATAAATAATTAGTCAAATTTATTATTTACATGAATATTTTCATTTTTATATTTAATATTATAATTTTAACTATTATTATAACAGACATTGTATATATTTATATATAAACAACACACTCACATACCTATATATTTCTATTTTTATTACAAATATTTACTTTCATTTATGAGTATAACTGTGTTAATTCAAAAATAAACGACATTTTTTTATTTCTGATAATATTTTCTTTGGATTTTAGCAAATATTATTTAATACTTACTTAATATTAAAAATATATTTATATATTTTTATTTATTGAAAAAAAAACTTTATCATATTTTGAAAAGCTTTATCATATTTTGAATTCATATAATTTGATTTGAAGAAAGCAGATCATTATTTGGCAGATTTCCTCTTCTCATTGTGATTGACTCATGAATACATGGATTTTTATATGATTATTATTGTGGTATAAAGATTTCTCAGTATTTTATTGTAATCCTCCTTTATTTGTTTATTTATTTTTGGATGTAAAGGTGTGTTCAAGGTTAGTTGTTGTTTTAGAAAGTGCGAGTCAACAAGACCAGTTTTTGACCCGAGTTTTGTTTCAGGAAATTAAGTGCATTATAGTCAGAAGTTGTAATGATTTAGATTTTTTTTATTGTACATTTATTTGAGGAAATTTTATTTTCTTCTATTTTTAAATGAAAATTGTAATTCTTTAAACAAAATTATGTAACATAGATAATTAGAATGTAGTTTAAAATTTATAGGTGTTTTTTTTTAATTCTTAATGAACCAAATTTTAGATCTGATGAAATTTTTTATGAAATGACAATTCAATTTACCTTTTTATTTTAACTTTTTGTTATTATCCATTCAAATTATTATTTTTTGTTATTATCCAAACAATCCATTGCTAGCAATTTAATGACCAACGTTTTTTTCTATATATTTTCAGCATTTTTTATTCTGTTACATTGTTTTTTTAATTTAATCCCTTACTGTTAATTTTCTTAATGTTTTTTTAACTGATTTGGTTTATATCAAAGATTTGACTTTTTGTCTTATTGAGTTTTAATATTAATTATTCCCTAGCATACAAATTTGAAAACTAAAATTTTAATTTAATTATATGAAATGTTTTACGCATTTTCTTTGTGATATTAGTAAATCAAAGGTTTTTAATAAATTTTTTGAAAATCTTTTTCTCAGAATAAATTAGTAAACAATCATATTTATCATCTCATCTTGCCTGATCAATTTTATTAAAATGATATCATCACTAAGAAGTCGATTCGTGCAGTTGAATTATTTTTTAAAAAATATTTCACGCGACATCTGAAGGAAAAAATATACTTCCGTTTAATGCTTTTTGTCACGCATTTGCCAAACGTTTCAATGATAACAAGTATAACCTTATGCGAAATATAATGCATTTTCAACTAATGTTCTTGAACGATTGTTTTCACATTGATATATATATATATATATATATATGTGTGTGTGTGTGTGTGTGTGTGTGTGTGCGTGCGTGTGTGTTTTAATGGGTCATCAAATCAAAATCAATTAGTGAAAGCCGCCTTCGAGTTGTACGAAAAATAAAATATCCCTGAAACAAGTCAACAGTTATTGACCTGATATTTGACAGATGTTTAACTAGAAAGGTTTATATATATTTGTGTGTATATTAACTACTTGTGGTATATCTTAAAGAACGTAAGAGATTATATGTTTTTACTTTTGTTTACATTTTTTACGACCCATTAATTTTAAACGTCACGATCATCAGAAAAGTTTTCCATTGAATAGATAAATTTTCATTTATTAAACGATTTTTCACGTGATAGTAACGTGCTGTAAATACTATTATGTACAGTACAAAGTTCATATTTTATATGCTGTTTATTTATAACACACAAATACTATATAAATCTCGTTGTGTGATATAATTTATAAATGCACCTTGTTTTTTTCTTAATCGTCTCTAGCTCGTATTCATCTCACGAGTATTGATGAGAACGGATCTGTTAAACATATTTCTATATATGAATACATTAATGCAATGGTTCTCGATTGATTTTAAAGATTTCAATTTATTTGAATATATATATATATATATATATATATATATATATATATATATATATTTGTTAAATTTTTAATATTTTAAAGTTATTTTAAACATAGTAAACTTTATATTATCGTAGTTTTAATATATATCTGTATTTTGCTATTCTTCATTATATTATTTGTATATGATTTTATACTTTAAAGTAACGTTATTAAAATTATATTCTGATTTATTTTAACTTCGTGTTTTATTTGAAACTACTTTATGTTTAAAATTTAAATAGAATCTTGGAATTCATTAGTTTAAATTTAAATGATCATTTATTAGTTTTACCTATAATAAAATGTAAGTTTCTAGTTTATTTTTAAACATATCCATTAACCGTTTTAATTATTTTTCTTATATTCATTGGTCAGTGTCCTATCTAAACACAAGTTTACCAGTTTTATTCTAGTCTATTTATCAATATATCGATGAATATTGAAGTGGATTGAATTGTTTAATAACATGTTATTTACAATCAATCAGAAATGTTATGGTATTTATAGAGAAGTTATATAATATTTCTTGTTTTATATTTTAATAGATTTTTATTTCTGATGAATTAAATATCTAGTTTCAATTATATATATTTTTTATATTTAGGAATATTTTTCTTAATCATAATGCAGTTTTTTTATTATTTACTTTACAATCGTAGATATATTATACAATATCAACAAAGTAATGTAACAATTATGAACTGATACTGAATACAGTTAAAATATAGGTCAATGGCATGTTTGTGCGACATTTTTATCAACTCGCTAGCAATTTACTCATCATTGGCATGTTGACAATATTCACCTCACAAGTACACCACATTTTCTGACGTTATGGCCAACGAATTTTAAAAGAAATATAGTCAAAATGCGACCAAAAATTTCAACATGTGTATCTGTTGCGTTTATATGTTCGGAATTATGAAATTTATAGTCGTTTGTAATTACAAAAACAGTCATGGATTGTGTCATTTGTTGTCGTGTGTCTTGTGGACAAAAAAATAGTTGTACATATTAATTTTATTCTAAATTCAAAAGCAAATGACAACGTTTTTATTAATGTAGAAAAATATTTATAATTTTTAAGTAGCATTCCGTTAAGTTATCAAATACCATGGGTCTTAGAGAATTATTAAATATTTCTTTTTCTTAATTTTCCACTTTAGAGAAACTTTCAAACGTCTTTTTGTTTTAAATAATATATATATATATATATATATATATATATATATATATATATATATATATATATATATATATATATATATATATATATATATACTTTAAAGTCGAGATAAAACAATTTTTAAAATTTGGATGAAAGTAATATCTGAAGGACATCGAATTTTATTCTAAATAGAATTTGAATTTAGAAAAAACGCAATTGCTTCGAATTATTAACAAAACTAATATAATAAAAATATTTATTTTTTGTTTTTTTTTCCTTTTTATATGTTTAAAAGATAGCACGCTGAATAAATTTAAATTAAAAATAATATATTTGAGATTTGTTTTTTGCTAAATCATAAAACATTTAATTATATCATTATTTTTGCTGTAAATCGTTTGTGCTTTTAACATCTATGTATTAATGCTAAATATCTCTAGAAATTGTAACATTTTTAAGACTATACATATATCGTTTTAATTAGAGTTTTAAAATTTACATAAAGTAAATTATGTTATTTTTTTATATAACTTTATTATTATTTTATAATTGCACTCTACAGCGACGTGCTTACAATATGATAATGCAAATTAATACAAATGATAATTAATTGTTATCTTTATTGCACAAGTCATGTCTTCCTCTTATTTGTTTACCGCAATTTTTTTTCTTGATATATCCACAAATTTCTTGCTATTACCGCTTTACTTCAGATCATAAGTACTCACGCAGTGGGTGTGTTTTTTTCAATGATAATTTATCTATTAATTGCATTCTATAATTATCAATTAATGTTTTTTTTAATTTCTATTTTTGTATTTTGAACTTTGTCAAGATCCGTCAAGTGTTTACGTCGATCGCCATTTAGATAAATAATTATATTTTTGTTCGTAGAAAATGCCGGATTTTCATAATTCGTAAACACCAATTAACAGTACTGTAAACGTAATTGAGATTAAAAAAAACATTTTGATGTAGGATTGTTTTTATGTATTTTTTCATAAGGTGTTATTTTAAAGAAGGCTCAGGCGTCGTAATTTCTAATTAAACTTATTATGACTAGTGTAAATTTAATAAATTTGTAAAATATTTTAAACAATTATAATATCTATTTATAGTATTTAGCAGTATATTTTAATTACATTATTTTTAATAGAATATCTTTATTATTGTATCCGTTTTCCTAATTTTCTAAATATTTTCCTAATATTTAAATTACTATTACACTATTTATTTCTTATTTGATTTGTTTTTCAGTGAAAATCCCTGTTATCATATAATATAATATAAACTAATTATGCTATTTTTTCTTGCCGTATTTATATTTATTTAATTTGATTAAATATTATAATTTTCTCATATTGTGAAGTGATTCTAATTAACAGTTCTGTAAAATTTATTAAGTTGCAAACTAATAAATATTAATTAACAGAATTAATTGCAATGTTGGTTGTGGATTATTTTTGCGAATAATATAAGTACTACGAATAAAAATAGTTAGTTTTCAATATGCGTACATATTTTATTATACTTATATTTATGTAAATTATTCAATGATTCATTTTCTTATTGTATATATAAATTTTTAGTAGTACAATAATTGTCTGACAATTTTATTTTTCTTTATTTTTATACACCTGTGTAAATTCTCTTTGTAAAATTATTTAACGACCTCTGTACAAGAACCTTATTTTTTTATAAATTTGAATTAAATTTCATGCTATAAAAGTATTATTGAAAATATCCATATATGAATAGAATTTATGTATATGCGCTTTAATCGTTTTTATTAATTTTAAATATTACAATTTCCTACATTAAATAAAACATTATTTAAAATTTTCGTATATGTTTTTTTAATTCTATTTTTAGAGATGAAGTGTTATTTTCCTATTTTTATTTTAAAATTTGTTTTCATTTTTGAATTTTTTTAAAATTATATATATATATATATATATATATATATATATATATATATATATATATATATTACGTTGATATGGGTAAAGGCAACTCTCATGTCTAAAAAGTACTTACAAAATTGTTTCATTAATTATAGCAAATTTAGTTTTTAATTTGATTTTATATATTTCAATATCAAATATTAGAATATTACTAAGTTGAATTTAACAATCTTTGAAAGTGATTCTGCCGGTTTATTTTTATTTATTACTTTTTTAAAACAATTGTTAATACTTTGCAATAAAAATATTGTGCTTATTGTATTCAAATTGTAATTGGACTCTGAGTAATTTGCAAAGTTTGTTTTATTATTTTAATCAATATTGTACTGAAATGTTTTAATAAAAAAAAATATTTTTAATATACATATATGTGTCCTTGTTCTCATTTAAATGAAATATATTATTTTTATTTACATATACAATTTTTTGTACAACATACTTTTCAGTGTATATTTTGCCAAGTTCGCTTTTATTTATTTTTTATATCATTTTTCGTTAAGCGTTGTGTTATTTATATATTTATGAAATAAAATCACACAAAATATACGGAAAACGCGCAATATTTGCAATAAATAAAAACAGTATTTATATTTTGACATATGCAACATATGTCACACAATGAATAATTTGTTTGATTTTGTATCTTTATCTGTAATTATTTAATATATTTTATTGTTTAATCCGGACATTGGGGATTATTCATACACAAATAATTTTTACTATTAATTTTTATATATCTTTTGTATCACAGGATATAAATAAATGAAGCTTATTGTTATCAGTATTGCGCCATATTTTTTTAGATTATTTTATATCAAAAAAAAAGTTGCCTTTTAAAAACATTTGCAAAAAAGAGTGAAACTATGATAAGATTCGTGGGGGACAACAATAAACGATAAACGCACACGCAAAATCTGCGTTTGTGTATTATCTTAATTTTAAATGTATTTGACTGATTTATTCAGAATATTTAATAATTTTTAATTAGATTTTATTTCTCTATAGAACAATAGTTGATTTGAACCCAAAGATGATTCGTATAACTTCAATTCATTCAAGCGGAAAATTGCTATATTCGTTTTTCAAGAAAATCGACAATCGTACAAAAGATATTTTGGAATGACTATTATATTATTTGAGACAAAGTGAAATTTCTAATTTTTATATTATTGTTGTTTGTATTAGACTGTTTTTATATATTATCCGAAAAAAAGATGTTTATGATATCAAGTTCTATTTTGAGATAGCATTTTATAATTTAAATAAAAAAAAAGATGTGGAAAAATTTTGGATTTTATATATTTGTACGCACAGATATATGTATTTGTGTTTGTATTTTTGAATTGGTCTATAAATATTTTCTTTGTTGCTGCTATTTACCAAATTTAATCATACTTTTTTTTAATTGTTACATTTTATCATTAATTACCGTTTAATTATTTTTTATTTTATTCATAATTTTATTAAAAAATGTACTTTTATATTTTATTTATCTAAATATGGAAAATGATTTGTTTCACTGCGTATATAAATGCAGTAGAAAAAGTTTAACATGTGA